>MU226732.1:384058-396047 GCA_018584345.1 Thuja plicata
ATTAAATAACCTTTCAATTCCTTTTATGTATATTAGCCAAAGGGGGTGGAATTGATTTAATTAAAAGCACTTAGGAATTTAGATTTAAATCAATTAATCATAGGGGTTTTAGCTAATAATCATTTGATACATTAGGAATTAAATGTAATGTCAGATTTATGCAAATTTGGGTTTTCTGCATTTGAAACTCAATCAATTAGGAGAAGAATTTGCCTAGTACAATAGGACTTCGAGAATAAGAAAATGCACCAAAATTGATTGATTATTAGGTGCCAATTTTGGGGTGTTACACATGCCTAAGATGTCATTATGAAATCTATGCATAAATCCATGGATTAGATGATGAACTCCATCCTTTTCCTTAATTAACTCATCCAAAAAAAAAAATTGATCAACATGAATAGGAAAATGAGAATCCTAAGATACAAAAGGTTGATCGATACTTAGCCAAAAGTGAGGGAATTAAAAATTTAGTGAAATCATATTTCTAAAGAGAAATGATCAACTCTGAAAATTAACATGAATTGGGCTTATATTAATTCCAATATCTTGTTAACTATCCAAACCTTATGTTTATGGATCCACTTGTTAATTAGGAATGATAGAATCATTCATTAAAATCATGCTTACTTCCAAAGACAACTACAAAATATCCGAAGACATACCTACAATTATACCTTTGTGAATGAATTCAAGTATGAAACTTAGTATTTTTTTATTCGTAATGAATTTGTGAATTTCAAAACACTGTCAAATTTGCGAGTTGTAAAAGAGGAGAATTTCATTGGAGATTTTAAAGAAAATTAGCCATGTTGTTCGTATCTCCAGACTAGGGTCTACAACTTGAGGTGTTCATACTTTAAAAATGTTTGAAATTACCTTTAATATACCATCATAAAGCCAATAAGTTTTTTTAAATCAGACTGATATAAAAAAGAAACAAAGTTTCAAGTGGAAAAAAAAATCAATTTTGGACATAGTCCTTAGACTTTCATCTACAAATTCCTTACAATAGCCCTGAAATGTCTGAAAAGGGTTGCAAATGATTAGTAATTAGCAAGGGAAGATTCAAAAAATAAACGCTAGAAAACTAGTTTATAAATTATTTTCCATGATTTTTTTAAAATAATCTCCCCTATCATGAAGGTGTGCAAATTTGGGTGTGAAAAGTCCTTGACTCAGTATTGGAATGCATGCAAAATGGATAGAAATTAGTCTTAAAAACTAGCCTTGAAATATTTTGGGATCAAATTATTTTCTATGAATGTTTAAAAAAAAATCCCAGTTTTTGAATTTTTAGACTAAGGCATACAACACATTGTCCTTAAACCTTGGATAATCCTCCAAAAATATTATAACATGCCCTCTCTAGATATGTAATCAACAATGGAAAATTTGGGAAGTTGGGGGTGATGTGACCATTTTTGAAATTTTTAGGAAACATAAATTTTACATTACCAAGGAGGAGGGTTAAATTGAGGGTTGAAAAATAGTGCATCTCTATATCATATATAGTGTGTTGAGGAACGTGCAAAATAGAGACCCATCGACATTTCACAAAAGGGAAGCTTGAAGAATACGAGACCATGATATTTTCTTCTCTATCTTGCATCATGTGAGTCTAGGGTGGTGCAAATTGGCGGTGGTGATTGACAAGAGCATTTCCATTTGGATGTAAGATCTACAATTAAGTATATTAGTGGGGCTTATCAACGGTTAAGATTCATTTAGTGGTGCACAATATGAGATGAAATTTTTTATTAGATATAATGGTGGGAAATTGTTACAAGAGATCAGTTGTAATTCATCAGCATTTATTAATATTAATTTTTTGAGGCAGGCCACCTTATGTGAAACATTATTTTAAGAATTTAATATGGCTTCCAAGTTGGTTCCCTATCTCTCCATAAAATGTTGTTAGTAGTAAATTTGTACAAAATAAAAATATTTTCTAATCAGTATGGGTCATCCAATAGTTGAAGGGTCATTGAATGAGAATCCATGGCTTGTTCACCAATTAAATTTGGATATTGATGAAGAGAATCAGCAGTATATTTTGAATCATCTAATGGCTACAACATGGGATCATTCTACCAGCAATGCTAGATATCAGAGTGATATGTTTGAGATGGAAGTGGAGTCGGAGAAGGTAGAGTTTCATGCTATCTTTTAAGAGCATGAAATCGACCAAGAGCACTTCTAGGAGGAAATGAACTAATTGTTTGCAGGAATTCGCATCGACTAATCCTCTATTTTTCAAGATTCATTATGAAATAATATTTCTTCTTCGATGATACATAACGACTGAGAATTCATAGAGTGTTGATGACAATTATTCAATTGTGTATTGTAAATGATGTTTACACAAGTATAGCGATGTGTACACATATGTCTAATCCTATCAGAGCACAGTCAGTTCATGCCAAGAACTCTTAGGCATTGAAGAGGACCAAAGTGATATTTCAGTTCTAAATGAGTTCACTCAGGAAATACAGTGTTGGTTGTGCATTGAAGGATTTCAGGGTTGATGGAGTTAAATAGTTAATATCAGCCGACTTAAGTAGTTTATATTTTATGGTTAATTGGTTATATGTAGCTAGCAAACATGAGTTTTATTATTTATTTGGAAGGATATTAAGGCCAACTTGACAAGCCTTATCATACATATATAAGGTCAAGTTTGGATTGAAAATTTATTAGTAAGAAGAAGAGATATGTGTTTAGGAAATGAAGAGTGAAGGCGAAATCAGATGGGATTCTGATTGAAGACAGAACGAGCAGAGCTGCAACATAATATCTGATTAGTGAGGATCAAGTAATTAAATCCAGAGAAGAAATTTGAATCAGAAAAGATAGTTTCTTATCAAACAGGTCAATCCATTGTTACTTTCTAACAATTGTAGCTCAGTGATCAAAATATCTTAACAGAGTAGACGTAACCGTCTTTTATAAATCCTCTCACTAGGTGACATTTCTGCATTGAAGTGTTTGAAGACCTCTAACAAGGATACTCCTTACAAGGTGATTAAATCCTCTAACATGGTCACAACTAACAGTGTTTTATTGTAGCCTTTAACAAGGTTGGCTCCTAACAAGGCTCACTTCGAAATAATGAAAAATAGTGACTAGTTACTATTGGTGGTTTTTCCCATATTGGTTTTCCACGTTAAATTTGTTGGAAACACTAAGAGGGGGGGGGTTTGAATCAATGTTTGTCTATTTATTCTATTTTAGCAAATTTAAAAATAAATCAAATATATGTCAATTGAAGCTTAAAAAAAGAACACATAACACATGATATGATTACGGGGAAACCTTTTTCAAAGGAAAACCCTGATGGTAATTAGTACTCACAAATATTGCACTAGTATAATGAACCTGTTAAAGTTCCTTTGTGCTGTTAGGATCAGTCTTTACAATGCAAGTACAATGACCTGGTTAAGGGTTTGACCCTGTTAGGAGTCTTTTACAAATAACCCTATTAAGGCTGAGGACTCACTATCCAAGAGGCACACTTCTCACTAGGATGAATGCTACAACCTTCTTGATAATAGATATACACTATATGCAAAAGTGAATTGTTGTATGTGACACAATTGTCTAATCAGTTCCAGTTATGCACTGATTCTCTTATACTTCCAAGAGATTTATCTCATTCTGACATCTTATCCTATTCCTTTATATCTCTACTCTACATATTTGACTTCTCTTCTTAATACAACTTTGCATGTTATATATGTATGTCCATGCCTGAATAGAGGCGACTATAAACAAGACCTTAGTCAAACTAAAAACAACATTCACAACACTTCCAATCAAATTGGCTTAAGCATGTCTACAATAATGTTTAATACATGATTAAAAAATTATTACAATACGCGCTTAGCCTTTACAAAACAAAAGATTACATGCTAATAAAAAAACTAAAGTTGGCTTCATACTCTTTTTTATGGACTGCTAGTGTACTTGTTCTTTCTGTAACTTATCCATACTAACATTCTGTACCATGCATGTATATGGTAAGCATAAAAAAATATCATAGATCTTATGTCTGAAGTCATTTAGTCTGAATTGGTCGTACGCACGTGCGTTGGTGCTCTGATCATCTGTATATCTATGTTTTGTCTTGTTTTCTATACTTAGTCAATTTCCACTTAAAATTTTGCTGTCAGAACTTCATATGACTTTGTTTCCATAATGACAGCACAAAATAAGTCATATACTCCCTGGGAGTCAACTTTCCAACAATCTCCCCCTTTTTTTTATTAATGGAAACAAAGGAATGTGGCCAAGTGACTCAAAATTGACTAACACCAAAAATGGTATATTATCTTTCTTTAACATAGACTATATCATATTTCTTTGCTTATATATACACTACTCCCCATACGTACTTTACTCCCCCTTTGAATTTAATGACAAAGGTGTCAAAATTGTAAGTCTCTAGATACTTAATCCATGTACACGTCTAGATAAGCTATCTGCAGATTCTTGATCTCTTGCTGCCAGAATGACTTTAGTGCATCAATTGTTTGTAGATGGGAACATAAGGCATATGTAAGATTTTCCATCTTTGTCAGATCCATGCTGGGTCCTTGATCATAGGTAGCAATGTTTGCATCAATCTATTTAATTTTCTCATCCAGAACTACTACGGAGGGTGCAAGTACATTTCTCAGTTGAGTATTCCTGATCCTTATCTTACTGATATCTATTTTAGCTTTTTCTATCTTCTCTATTTAACCTTGATAGATATTTTTGTAGATTTTTATGTCTTGGGATGATGTTTCAATAGATTTTCTTATGTTATCAACCAAGATATATGCCTCTTCTATCTTTTTTATATGTTCAGAGGTGAGTTTGCCTTTGTCCATGCAATTTTCTATAACCTTTCCACCTTTTGATGCCAGCTCTTTCAACATTGTCTGACCAATCTTTAATGACTTTAAATCTAAGGAAAAAATCTTTATCAGTTCATTCAATCTTTCCTTTTTATACTCATCTTCTACAATTCTAGTAGTTGAGTCTACTAAACTTGTAAAGTGTGATTTGAAGCTTGTTAGGATGCTATCTACATCATTAAGTGACTAAATTTTAGCCACTTTCTTGTCTACAGGTACTAGGTCATTTAGAATGTTCTCTGACGCCAAAAAGAGAGAGTTTTTCATAACTTGTTTCTCTTTGGATTTTTCCATGGCTAGGACATTGATCTTGATCAATTCTTCTTCTCCCCATGAATCTAGACTTGTCGAGTGAGGAGTTAAACTTGACAACAATGAAGTTGATGGTTGAATGGATGGGGTGAATATAGTATTCTGACTAGTATCCATATATTCACTTTTTACTGGAATCTCATGACTGGTGTCTCATTAGTTTTATTCTCTTCTTCTTTATTCAAATCTGTTGAATCTTTAGAGGGAACTTCATCTTGTTATAAAGATGTGTCATCAACACATACCTCCTTTGTCTCTTCAGTGCTTACAAATGCTTTTTTCATTTTATCCATGTTGTTGTCAAACGCGACCATGGAATTTTTTGACATCATCAATTACAATAGTTTCTTCTGAATCTTTGGCTATATCAGAAGGTGATGTGATCTTGGGCGCTGAAACCTATGGACCTGTCATATGCGCACTTTGAATTATTGGTTCTGTAACATGTTTGGGAGGAACTGGAGTTGCCTTAGTTGTAGGCACTGTTGATGGATACATATGTCTATCTAGAAATACTCTCTCAAAATATTTCTGAGTTTCTTCACTAACCAAATCATACTCTTTATTCATGATATGAAGTGTTCTAGTTTTGGTTCTGAGATGAGGTTTTACTAAGTCCAATAGTATAGCTTTCTCATCATGCAAACAAATAGGGAGAAGAATATCTAATGTTTCTTCTCTTATCCTCATATCCTCTTCAATTCCTTGCCTTTTTAATATGTCTAGTATGTTGCATACTTTGTCTGGTATGACTGTCTTGAGTTCCAATATCGACTTCTTGAACTTAATCATATGAGATATAATCATTGAATGAATTTTTGATTTGTCTATCTCTTGATACTTATCATAGACATTCTTGATATATTCTAGTCTACCTTCATTAACAATTATATTCTTTAGGACTGTTAGATTGGGCCTGAATCCTACCTTAGGAGGGGCTTGTGTGTTCTTTACCTTGCTCCTTGTGGTCCTTGAGGATGGATGACCTGTGGGAACTTGCTTCTTCCTTCTAGTCAACTTGTTGGCTACAGAAGGTGGAGAAGATTGTAGATCAATGGTAGTTGATGGCACAGATGTTCCTTCATTAGATTTATTTTTCTTATTCTTAGGCATATCATCAGACTTTTCCATTTTTACTTCTATAAGAGTTTTCTCAAGTTCTTTAGCTATTTTAGCTTCCCTAGATCTATCTAGGTCTTCTTGTGTAACACCATGAACTTTTAGGATATTTGAAGTAATCCTTGATGCCTTCCTTTTGTTATCTGTACTGTAAAAGATAGAATCAACTTGATTTGTCTTTTCTCTCTAAGTACCCCATCTAGGTTCTTTGGGATCCTTGGGCACAGATAGGAGGACTTGTGCATAAACTTCCAAAAAATGTTCTTCAACTTCATATCCGAGAGGGTGAATCCATTTTTTTTAAGGCTCAACTGCCTCCATACAAGTACAGTCAGTTTCCACCATGAAGCATATGGTGTCTTTGTATTTCTCAACTATCTTCTCAGGTATCCTGAACCTCTTCTACATCTTGATCCTGAATGTTTTGATATCCATGTCGATAGAATCCTTCATGCTACACTCTAATGTAGCCTTGAGTGATATCTTAGACATAGTGGGTTTAATCTTGTCTAGGTAAAGATTGGAAACTTTACCAACAATGCGGAAGTAAAAATAGATGATCAAAGAGCCAAACCTGAATATCTTTTTCTTGTCATGCTTAGTAGCTCAAATGTTGTCAATCAATTGAGCGTGCAATATCTCACATAGATTATACTCGGTATTATCTTTCACCATCTTTGTTGCTTCCAGGACAGTAGCTATAGATACACTATTTAATCTGCATGAATGCTAGAATTTGTAACCTAGTATCATGGTGACCAATTTTATGTCATCTTCCTTAATAGGATCAAATCTCATACCGCGCCTATCACTTTTGGATAAACAATCTTGTTCAACCTAATTTTTTACATCTTTACCAGTTGGAAGAACTGGTCCTATCTTAGGAAGTCCAGTCATGTCATGAATTAGGTCTGCAGTAATATGGATAGGAACTTCACCAATCCAATAGAGGTCATCATGTATTCTACTCAATAGGATTTTCACCCATTCTATCTCGTAGAAGTCATGTGCATTAGAGTACTCAAAGATAGGGTTATCAGTGAGATGTGCGTATTCATCCTTGAATGAATAGTCTGCTTTCATCAGTGAGGCTATAAGAGTAGCAATAATGTTATCTCCAACCATTTCATTTTTATAGTATATGTACACATGAATGTCTTCTACATGGACAACTCCTAGTAGAGCCTTAGAAAATGCTCCTTCTACATCATCTAGTATAGACTTGAAGGGATTCTTTTTAAACACAAATATTTTCCTTTTAGCAATGTCAAATACAACTGGAGTGGCCATATTACTTGTTGCTTAGATAAATAGGGTTTCATAGCTATTCAAAATGACGTGACTGCTAGGGTTTTGTTTCAACTTGTAATTAGTTCACCAATTGATCAAATCGATACCTTTGAATTTTTGATGCTTAGTTCTCCTGTGCTCTACAAATTTTATGATCTCAGATGTAAACAATGAGAATAATTAATCAATCCATGGATTTATATAAAGTTTTTCCGCATTTAATGTCGTATGTGCTTCATTGAGACTATCAAAATTTCTTCAAAATGTAATATAGATAATGTGTGAATGCATACTGCATTCTCTTGTTATCACTAGCATGAATTCAAAGGTGCATACTCAAAGATGAGTATACCAGCCATGCAGGGGTTCAGAGCTAGAATAGCTCCCCCTAAGACCATGAGGATCAACTATCTAGAAGTAGAAGGTGCATCCACTGAGGATGCATCTACTACCTTGTTCTCTTCATTATCCTTCTTTACTTCAACCCATATTTTATCTTAATTAGCTTTACCTTGCACAAACTTAACTTCTCCTGATTATTCAAAGAGAGACTTAGGATTTTTTTGTCTTTGTATTTTTGACCTGCAAAATCTTGAGATGTGTCAAGCTTTTCCACATGAATGATAGATGATACGAGGTTTGATGTTATTATTCATCATGTTGCATTTCTTAGCTATGTGTCCATTGTAATTAAATATCTAACATGTAATATTCTGCAAGTTTCTTTGAGGCTGATTTCTCTAATTATATTGAGTCTGATTCCTTTGGTTTAGTTGTGATTGATTTCTTTCATTTGTCCTACAATGAATAGCCCTGTGACCAAACTTGTTACAAGAGTAACACTAACCATTAAAAGGTCTTACTTCTTTACAATCTCTTGCCAAGTGTCCATGCTTGTTACAAGCATAAAAAGTTCTGTTAACTTGCTTGAGTTCATCTTTAGGTGGTTCAGTTTTAATCTCTGCAATATTTTCCTCTTTGTTTTCTTCTATGGATGCTTCTTGTGCTTTCTTTGTTTCTTGCATTAAATTGGTTTCAATTTGAGCTACAATGTTTCCCATACTAGTGGTATCACCTTTTAACTTTTGTGCATACGGTTATGATTGAATCAGATCAGAACTTGTGTGTAGTTTATCAATCTTATCTTTTGCTCCTAATAATTCAACTTCAATTTTATTCTTGATGTTTTCTAACTCCAATATTTTCATATTAACTTGCATGAGTTCTTCATCTAACTGTTTATTTTATTTGTTCTTCTCTTCAATAGTTGTTAGGATTTCAGTTAACTGATCATTCAATTATTTTATCTTATCCTTTAAAGAAATGTTCTCTTTATTAACCTTCTTGACCATTTTTCCCAAATCATTGGTAGAGAAATCTTTCAGATCTTTCCTTAATTTCTTGATAAGAATTTGAGAGCCATCAACCTTTAGTTTTAGTTCTTCATTTTCTTTTTCAGATATGTCTAGATCTACAAGGGCTGCTTCAAGATTCCTTTTTAGATGTTTTTCTTTTGTTGAATCCACGATCTCCTCGAGTGGTTAAAATTTTCTTTCAAAGGACCAGAGCTCTGATACCAATTGTTGGAAACACTGAGAGTGGGGGTGAATCAGTGTTTGTTTATTTATTCTATTTCAAAACATTTAAACATAAATCAAATATATATCAATTGAAGCTTAACACAATAACACATAACACATGATATGATTACGAGGAAACCTTGATCAGAGGAAAACCCCGGTGGGAATTAGTACCCACAAATATTGCACTAGTATAATGAACCTGTTAAAGTTCTTTTTCCCTGTTAGGAGCGGTCTTTACAATGCAAGTATAATGACCTGGTTAAGGGTTTGACCCTGTTAGGAGTCTTTTACAAATAACCTTTTTAAGGGTGAGGACTCACTCTCCAAGAAGCTCACTGCTTAGTAGGATGAAGGCTACAACCTTCTTGATTATAGATATACACTATATCCAAAAGTGAACTATTGTATGTGACTCAATTGTCTGATCAGTTTCAGTTATGCACTGATGCTCTTATACTCCTAAGATATTTATCTCATTCTGACAAAATCTTTGTGTCATCTTTGTACATTTCATTTTCTTTATGGTTTATGTTTCTGAAATTAATTACTAAGGATAATCATAGTTAATATCTTAAGATTTGATATGTTAACCAAGTGACTGTAGAATATCTGTGTTAACCGAGCAACAGTGATAAAATTGTTTAAGGCATCTAAGGCACTTGGATTTGTTTTTGTGGTAACTGATTCACCCCTCCGCTCTTAGTTACTCAACTCATTTCCAAAAATTGGTATTAGAGGACCAAGTTCTTAGAGGGAATGTTTCAAGGCCTAAGATAAAGATTAGAGATGTCTTATAGAAGGGAGATCCCTAAGCTTAACAAACTCATTTTTCTGCATGCAAAGATTTGATGAGGATACATCTATCTACTATTGGAGATACTGGTTTGTCATTCTTGGACCATATGTATGTGGAACCACTGAGACCTTTGACTATGGATCAGATGATAAACATGAAACATCATAACATAATGATGATTGATATAGCCTCTGCACTTAGCTATACCAAATTTGATGAAGTCAAGGACTGCCCTACTGCCTTTCATATGTAGAACAAACTACATGATATTCATGGAGGAGATCTCAATGTAAAGAGAGGCAAAGTAGAAACTCTCTAAGATCAATTTGATCAGGTGAAAATGAAAGAAGGAGAGGACATTACAAAATATAGTGAAAGAATCAAGAAAAGTGTCAGTGCCATAAGAGCTTCTAGTGGAGTGATTGAAGACACAACATTGTTTAGTAAGGTATTGAGGACTTTATTTCCTATCTATGCAATTAGAGTTTTAGCTATTCAAGAGATGAGAAGTAGTCATGGTATAACTATAGATGGTTTGATTAGAAGGCTTATAACTTTTGAGCTGGATAACTTTGAGAATTATTTTCCTAATCCCAGAAATCTTGAGACTGCATTCAAAGATAAATTAAACCTTGGAAAGATGAAAGGAAAATAGATCTCATGATGAAGATCTCAAAATCATTGAAAAATTACATGAAAGGAGAGATGCAAACAAAAAAGGACAGTACAAAGGAATAATACCATTGATTTTCTTTTCATGTAATAATACAAAGGTGAGAAAAGTTCAACAAGTACAAAGGCAAGAAAGATTTCAAAAGCTACAAGGACAAAGGTAAGAAATCTTGTTATATTGATAAAGATTATGATAGTGGTTAAGATGAAGATGAAATGGTTTATATTTCTATTAAGGATGATTAAGATAACAAATATAATGAAAAGATAACACTATAATCTCATATTAGAAGGAATGACACTTGGATAGTTGATAGTGGTTGTTCTCACCACATGACTGGCAGATAAAACCAAATTTGAACATCTTGAGCACTATGATGGTGGGAGTGTCAATTTTGGAAGTGATGAACCCTACTATGTGAAAGGTAATGGTTATATTTCTCTAACTAGAGGAATCAAATGTGATAATGCTTATTGGGTTGAAGGACTAAGGCGCAATTTACTAAGTGTGGCACAACTGAATAATATTGGTTTCAAGGTAGAATTCATGAATGGGAAGGACAAGCTTTTGGATGGTAAGGGAAACCCAGTTGGAACTAGCATGCAAACAAAAGTTAATCTATTTTATCTTGATCTCAATGGAAGTTCATGTTTTATCGCACAAGTAGAAGAAATATGGCTATGACATAAAAATTTATGTCATGTGAACTTTGATAACCTGGTCAACATAAGCAAGAATAAAATAGTAAGAGGTATTCCTATTTTGAAGAAACCTAAATTAACAATATGCAAATAATGTTAAAATTGGAAGATGGGCAAAAGTAGCTTCAAGAGAAAGAATTACAATACAGAAGAAGTTTTTGAATTGGTAATATTGATTTATAAGGAATAATTTGAACAAAAAGTTACACAGGTGAGAAGTATTTCATTCTATTTGTTGATGACCATTCTAGAATGATGACTATTATGTTTCTCAAAGAAAACTCAGATGCTTTTCAGAAGTTCAAGTGATATCTTCGCAAAGTTGAAAAAGAAACATGAAAGAAACTTAAATGCTTAAGATCTGGCAGAGGAGGAGAATTCATTTCTAATGAATTAAATGAATTCTACAATTAAAGAGGAATCAAAAGACAAGTATCTGCCTCAGGTAATCCATAGTAGAATGGGATAGCAAAAAGAAGGAACATGTATGTAGACGTCCAAAATCATCCTTATATTAATTTAATTAATATTCCCATAACATTATAGTTAATTTTAATTAATTATATTTATTATATTCTTCTATCTATTTAATTAAATTTATTTAATTAAATATG
>MU226732.1:412475-444989 GCA_018584345.1 Thuja plicata
CCTTTTAATGTATTAAATCTTATTTAATACATTATCCCTCATTAATCCCCTTTAAATAAATTATTTATTTATTTATTCCTTCACATGACTTAAATTCTACTAAACCACAATTAATCTAAATTAATTTTGATTAAGGTAATTTGAACCTAGATCCTACCCTACCTCACATCACTCTCACCAAATAAACCTATTTATTAATTAATTAAGGTTAATTAAGATAATTTCTTGATTCCTACAACAATTAGTCCTAATTATTTGCTCACACATGTGTGAGCAAATTTATAAAAATTGACTTTTTCAAATAATCCTTATTTGGTGCCAACAAGGTTTATTACACCTATGATGACACCTTCTTACACTTTCTAAAAGTGTTTCATTGGACTAAAACTCTTACACCCTCTTACACCTTCTTACAAGATCCTTCACATGTGTACTTTAAGTACACTTTGACCCATCACATCCAAAGTTGCTCACACATGTGTGAGAAAAGTGAGCCTCTTGCATGGCTTATGTGTCCCTCATGTGGCACCTATGTGGATGCCACATGAGCTCCACCTCATCTAAGCCCTCTCTCTCCTCCAAAAACTCTATAAATAGAGGCCTTTCTCAAGAGGAAATCATCTCCATTTTATGCATTGTTATCATGTTAAAATGGCTTGAGAAATCTTAGTTCATTATTTTCTTGTTCATGCTTATAATTCATAGTTAAATATAGAAATCACATCTTAGGCATAATGGTGAATGAATCTAGTTTCTAATTTTCATGTGATCTTGCATAACATCTTAGCATAACTTACATTTTCATTTCAATCATATGGCGGAAGCTTGAGACAAGTTCCTCATACTTGTTCTTGAGCTCTTCATCCATCATTAGTTTGCATTCAATAGATCATAGTGGGATTTTGATATTGTGTTCGGAGAGCACACTCACATAACATCTCTAAGAGCAAATAAACAAGGCTTTGGGTGCCCTTGTTCAGCTCATCGGAGGTTATGGTGGAAGCCATTGTTGTCTTAGAGTATACTTTTTAGACATGTTAATGTAGTTTAAATGATTTATATCTCTAACATTTGTATGTCTGAGTGTGCTCCCAACAGGTAGGTTTCAAGCATAGACAATGTCTATTATGGATTGTGCAAGAACCTTGATGATTGAAAAGAATGTTGCTACCAAATACTAGAAGGAAGCCATCAGCACTGCAATTCAGACCTTGAACTGATTTCAGTTGAATAAAAGTACTAAGAAGACACCTTTTGAATTATGGTATGGCTATAAACCTAATGTTTGTTATTTAAAAGTATTTGGAAGTAAATGTTACATCTTGAAGGAGGAATGAAATGGAAAATTCGATGTAAAAAGTGATGAAGGTATATTCCTAGGCTACTCCTACAAAAGCAAGGCATATACATGTTTCAATCTTACTACTCATAAAGTCATAGAAAGTGTACATTTGAGGATTGATGAGTTTGTAGAAAGATGTGATGAAAAAAATAATAAATAGCCTAAGGATTACATAAACTTTGTGTATTATGAACCTGCATCTATACCTAAGACACCATCAATGGTGATTGGATAGAATCATTGTCTACCATTGAATTCATCTATATAAACTCAAATAGCTCCACCCAAGTTACAGCCTGTGCCACCTGAGCTACTGGTAGAGGAAACTGTGTCACAGAATGAAGAAACTAATTCATAGACCGAGGGAACAAAGTCACATATAGAGGCACCTGAGTCACAGACAAAGGTGCTCGAGTCTTAGATAGTGGAACCTGAGCATCAGACAAAAGAGAAGAACATAAATTTAGACCATGGTGAACCAAGTGGAACAAGCCCAGAATCAAGGAAGGATATTGTACTTGCTAAATATGTCAGAAGGCATCATGCACCTGAAAAAATAATAGGAGATCAGACAGAAGGTGCAATGACAAGGAAAACAATCAAAGGTACATGTTTTCTTAGTGAAATTGAACCTAGAATCATTAAAGATGCATTGAACGATGAAAGTTGGATCAAAGCAATGAATGAAGGGATTGAGAAGATATAAAAGAACAAAACCTGGACTCTTGTACCTAGACCAAAAGATAAGAATGTGATTGGTACTAAGTGGGTTTTTAGAAACAAGATGAATGAAAAAGGAGAAGTTTTAAGAAAAAAGGAAATATTAGTATGTAAAGGATATGCTCAAGAAGAGGGTATTGATTATGGAGAAACATTTTCTCCTGTTGCAAGACTTGAAAGAGTAAGAACTCTTCTGTCATATGTTGCACACAAAAGATACAAGTTATATCAAATGGATGTAAAATATGCATTCCTAAATGGAATTCTTGAAGAGGAAGTCTATATTGAGAAACATGAAGGTTTTTTAGATCCTAGCAAAAGGAATATGGGTTGCAAACTGCACAAAGCATTGTATAGATTGAAACAAGCTCCTAGAGCCTCGTATGAAAGATTGCATGGTTACTTGATAAGCATTGGATTTTAGAGAACTAATGATAATAGTATCTTGTACATCAAAGAAGGACCTCGGAACAAGATACTAATAGAAGAAATATTTATTTATGATATATTGTTTACTAGATATGATGATTTATGCAATGCATTCTTTAAAGCTATGAGTAAGGAATTTGAGATATCTATGTTTGGTGAAATCAAATTATTTGTTGGTTTACAGGTTTATCACATGAAGGATGGTATCTATATTACTCAGTCTAAATACATCAAAGAGATACTGAATAAATTTGAGATGGAATATTTAAGACCAGTTAGAACACCCATGCCTACTAGACATAAGTTGTAGAAGGATGATGATTCAAAGCAAGTAAACCAGGCTACTTACATATCTATGATTGGTAAACTTCAATATGTTGTTCACACTAGACCTAATATTGCATTAGCAGTTGGCATTGTTGCAAGGTTTTCAACTATTCTTAGAGAGAATCATTTAATGGCTATCAAAAGGATTCTGAGATATCTTAAGGGTACTAAAGAGTATGGATTATGGTATAAGAAAGGAGGAAATTTTTATTTGAACACTTTTACTAATGCTAATTGGGCTAGAATTGTTAATGACAGAAAGAGAACAAGTGGTGGGGCACTATTTCTTTGAAAGAGGTTAGTCTCCTAGACAAGCAAGAAAAAAAATTGCATTTCTAAGTCTTCAGCAGAAGTAGAGTATGTTGATGCAGCAGTAAATTGTTCAAATGTCATATGGTTCAAACAACTATTGTCAAGTATGAAGGAAGAAATCAAAGAACTAGTCATTATCTACTATGACAACATCAGTGTTACTAAAATTTAATAGAACCCTGTGATTCATACTAAGACTAAACATATTGTAATAAAGTATCATGTTTTGAGAAAATTGGTTCAGGACAAGGAGTATGAATGAAATATGTGAATACTAAAGAACAAATTGCAAACATATTCACTAAACCACTACCTAAGGATGCATTTTTGTATCTTAGAAGAAAGCTAGGGGTAATTCCCCTAACTAAGGATTGCTACAAATAGGTACATTACAACTTCATTGGAAATATATATATATATATATATATATATATATATCAGTTGGTGTCTTTGGCGTTGGTTGTCAAAGAGGGAGAGATTACTGATGAAGAGATCGATGACAGAGGGAGTTTTTTAATGAGAATTAGAATGAAGCTAAGGACATTAATAAAATTTGATTCTTATGTCTATTGCTCTATTAATATTTGTATTATGACATGTTGCATTTCCATCAATGCCAAAGAGGGAGATTGTTGGTGTCAATTATTCAATTGTGTATTTTCATTGATGTTTACACAAGTATAGTGATGTTTACACAAAGGTCTAATCCTATCCAAGCACAGTCAGTTCATCCCAAGCACTCTCGATCATTGAAGAGGACCAACGTGATTTTTCAGTTCTAACCAAGTTCACTCGGGCATTACAGTGTTGGTCAGGCGTTGAAGGATTTTAGTATTGATTGAGTTAAACAGTTAGGGTCAGCTGACTTACAATAGTTTATATTTTATAGTTAATTTTTTATAGGGTGGTCCCACAATAGTGTGTCCCACTTTTTTGAGCATCCCAATTTTTGCTGAAATTACACATTTTTAAGAAAATATGATAATTTAAGCCTTGAGACCTCCCATTTGATTGAGTAAATTGAAAATGCTTAAATAAAAGCCTCTTGGATCAAAATCCCTTTGGTATAATCTATCTACTCCTCACTCACAGCTATAATTGAGTCTCCTTTTCACCCATCAAAATGCTCACCAAAAATCACTTTGACATTAAATTTTTGTGGGATCAAATAAATTCATTTGAAAAACCCAAATACAGGATGATAGTACTCAGAGAAAGATTTCCAATGATTGTAATATATATATATATATATATATATATATATATATATATATATATATATATTGAGTTTATTAAGACTTTTCTTTTTAAGTTTTACTAAACATATAGTGTTTGACCATTTAGCGACTTCTTTGTTCGATGCTTCTGAAAAAATAGTAAATTAGGGGAAAAAATTATGAAAAATATCTAGGAAATAGGTATTTATGTTACCTTTCTATCAAAAAAAGAATAAATAAATTTAAATATATAGAGATAGAGTTAGAGCGATCCAAGTGAACCTATGTCCAAATTATATTTAATGTCACTTTATAACTCAATAAAGTATAAAATATTCAACCAAATTGAATGAAACCAAATGGATTCTCTAGATATTGGTGTTAAAAAACTAAATTCAAAATAATTATATTCTTATGAGTTTTATAAATAAAGTTATGTTGATCAAAGTGAGTGTCACTCCTAAAAAATACTGATTTTTCACACAAACAATTTTTGAAGGAGAAGGAAAAATGGATACAAATAATTTGGCAGATTAAACTAATTTTACCCTAGTGATAATTTCAACTTGGCATATGGGTTGGAAGTAATCAAAATGTCAAGTTTGGATTGAAAATGTATTAGTAAGAAGAAGATATATGTGTTTATGACATGAAGAGTGAAGGCGAAATCAGATGGGATTCTGATTGAGGATAGAACTAGCAGAGCTGCAACAAAATTTTTGATCAGTGAGGATCAAGTAATTAAATCTAGAGCTGAGATTTGAATCACCAAAGATAGTTTCTTATCAAACAGGTCAATCCATTGTTACTTTCTAACAATTGTAGTAGTGATCAAAATCTCTTAACAGAATACACTTTAAAGACTTGTGTAAAACCTCTCACAAGGCGACATTTCTGCATTGAAGTGTTTGAAAACCTCTAACAAGGTCACTCCTTAACAGGGTGATTGAATCCTCTAATAGGGTCACACGTAAAAGTGTGTTATTGTAACATTTAATAGGGTTGGCTCCTAACAATGATCACTTTAGAAGAGTGAAAAATAGTGACTAGTTGCAATTGGTGGTTTTTCCCATATTGGGTTTCCACATTAAATCTTGGTGCTATCTCTGTACATTTTAGTTTCTTTATGGTTTATGTTTCTGCAATTAATTACTAAGGATAATCACAGTTAATATCTTAAGATTTGGTATGTTAACCGAGTGACAATAGAAAATATGAGTTAACTGAGCAACAATGATAAAATTGTTTAAGACATCTAAGGGACTCAAATTTATTTTTGTGGTAACTGATTCACCCCTCCCCTCTTAGTTACTCAACTCATTTTGAACAATAGAGTTATTTATAAAAATTAACCATTGTAATTATGATTATATTTTTGAAAAGCTATGAAATGTAAACAGTTAGAATCTTTTTGCTTCCCCTACTTACAGATGGGAAACCATAATCGTATTATAAATAGACGGGAAAAGAGGAACAAGAGGGGGATCAATTAGATTTAAGTGATAGTAGAAAAAATTAATTATACCATTTTGAAATTAATATAAATGAGCAGACATTTTCTTTAAAAGTGGTTTTATGGGTGTATCTTTTACCAAATTGAGTCCTCTGCGATTATTGAAGTTATGAATTCAATTTTTGTTTTCAAGACATGTGTCAAATTATTATTTGTCATGCATATGCACTTAATCATCATATAGTTATAAAAAATATTATTTCCTTATTTATTTATGTTTAATTGGTTTTCCCATGTGGAATTACATTTCATTAAATTGGTTCAATGTTGTGTACTTAATATATTCACATTGATAGGATTAAATAGTTAAATGTTTGCTCAAAAATACAAAATTTCTCGCAGGGTTCCATGTGAGGTTTTGGTGAAATGGTACTTTATAGTCAAATTTAAATAAGGAATCAGTCTTGTGTTATTTCATCAAGTGGGAAAACTTTGCACATTTAATTGAAGTTTTTTTTTCAAGCAAGTAGGAATTAAAATTCATAATAGGAGATATTTAGCAATTAGAAAAGTGACATTTTGATTACTTCCAACCCATATACCAAGTTGAAATTATCACTAGGGTAAAATTAGTTTAATCTACCAAATATTACTGAAATCATGAAAGAAGGAGAGGTGCACCTGCCTTGGTGTGGCAGAGTCAGAACTTTAGAGGAATTTTCCTATATGGATCACTCATGTTTGTTGGCTAGAACCTTCAACTAACTTCGTCAGAAGAATTGGCATATATTTATATTTTAAGCAATCTAGAATTTTTGGAACCAACAGATTGGTGACTCTACTGGGAAGATGGTTGATAAATTTATTGGGAAGAGCATGGTGTGCCTTTGTATGATTAGAATATGAATAGGACAAATGTATCTTAAGAGAGTTCCTCCTGAACTTGAAAAGAAATATGATTGTTAGAGTTAAAAGGGTATTTTAACTTATTAATTAAATAATTATCGATTTAATTATTAACTCACCTTTCACTTAATAATTAAATCATTATCGATTTAATTATTAAGTCACTTTTTATCTCTATTTCACTTAAGCTAAACTTTAGGCATAAAATAATTGATTATTTTATTAATTATTCATGCAACCTAGGTTTCTCCACCCTTATTAGGGTTTTGATCTCTTTATTAGGATTGATCACTTTGAAATTATTTAAATCTCTCTCCGGGATTCCCTCAATTCCTTCTCTGAATGATATTTCATATTTCTTGGACATTCTGAGTTGTGTCTCCATTCTATACTTTGTTATAGGTTATTTTGCTACAGGTGATCTTGGCTTATGAATTCGATGAATTCTAACATGATATAAGAGCCTTTCTAGGGCAGCCTATTCTTAGGTTTTTTGAAGATTTTCCATAGAATCGATGTTTTAAAATTTTCAGATATATTTGTGTGGATCTAGAGGGGATTTTTTATTTGGAGATCTTTGAGCACAAAAGACATCACGACTATGCTCAAAATGCCCAAAACCCCTATTTTCATATAAGGCATGTGCAATTTGGACAACGTCAAAATCTGGGCCCTCTTTTTGCATGCATGGCCTTGGAATACTTTTCCAGGCAAAAAATTGCCCCATTCTCATGCCACCTCAGTTTCTTCTCCACCTCAAAATTCACGCCATCATTTTTTGAAGGAAAATTTTTTTTTCATGAAAATTTTAGGGGTTTCTTGGATTCTTCTTGTTTTGGAGTAGTCTTCAGTTTTTTGCTCATAAGTTGAGAAAATGGAGGCATTTTTTTTACCAAATGAGATATTGATGGAAAGTTGATTCTGAGACCGATCTTATTTTTTAGGTTTGGTTATATAATTTTTCCCTCTTGCAGGGTTTTTTTCAATCAAATTCAAGGTTCCATTTTGTGCTCTGTTCACTATATCTAGGTCCTCTAGACTCCAGTTTTCAACTTCTTCATGGCATCAAAAAGCTGGTTCAATTATCCTTCTTCTTGTATGGGTCTCATTACAAGAATATTTCCAGGTACATTTTATTCAGTTTTTTCCTTTTTGGCATTTTGGTGGATATCTTGGATGTTTCAGGTCATGGGATCATTTTCTATGCATGGGATGACTCCTTGTTAGCCCTTACATATGTTTCTTTAGCTTTCTGTTACACACTGAGATAACGTGTCATCATGCATGCTTGGGATCCCACATATTTTGTGTCTGATTTTACTTGCACTATATTATAATGTACCATCAAGGGTTGCTAAACCTTTTTCAAGTGAGTGTTCCTTCCATAAAATTATCCTCATGTGTGTCATATGAATGATCATCCTTGACACATACTTTATTTGTGCTTGTACGTTCTTCATCATGCAATTATTCTTGGCAGTCTCTCAATGCATCTATTATACCTCTCTCTGATCAACATTATGGTGGGTTATTTCTTGGTAGTTCTATATGCTTCCTTGGTTCCATGGAGTAAGCTATATTTTTAGTTTTTATTCCTATATACTAGGTGGATCCAGTGGCTAGTACCTATGCATTTTGGTGAGATAGATTATTTAACATATGGACATTCTTCTTTCATTCCTATTTTGGAGGCTTCAGAATTAGTTTTTTTTTCCATCTGTATCTTCGAGTTTAGATGTTTGCCTTGTTTTCCATATCGATTTGAGTAGTTTCATTTGAGGGTACTCATACAAAGCAGTTGTTTTACAATGTTTGCAGCTTTATGCTTCAGAGGTGTTATACATGTTATTTCTTTGTTCCTATTTTCTGGGACATTTTTCTAGTTTGGAGGCTTCTTCATTCCTTCACTAAGCTTCATCTCTTTTCGGAGAGGATTTTTTCCCACTGGGTTTTCTCCTTTTCTCCTCTTTACAAAGAATTTTGTACCTGGGTACCTCATCAGGCCTTGTTGTCGGGACCAATTTCCTTCTTTCAATAGTTATTTCTAGGTTTTTGCCTTCTCCGTATGTTTATCTTAAGGGGGTTGTTAGAGTTAAAAAGGTATTTTCACTTATTAATTAAATCATTATTTATTTTATTTTTAAGTCACGTTTTACTTATTAATTAAATCATTATTAATTTAATTATTAAGTCACTTTTTATCTCTATTTCACTTAAGCTAAACTTTAGGCATGTAATAATTGATTCTTTTATTAATTATTCGTGCAACGTAGGTTTCACCACCCTTCTTAGCATTTTGATCTCCTTTACAAGGATTGATCACTTTGTAATTATGAATTGCTCTCGTGAATTTCTTCAATTCCTTCTCTAAATTATATTTCATATTTCTTGGACATTCTAAGTTGTGTCTCCATTCTTTTCTTTGTGACAGGTTATTTTTCTGCAGGTGATGTTGACTTATGAATTTAACGAATTCTAACAATCATGATGAAGAAAAACTTGAAGATAACCATTTTCATATGATGACTAACCTCTTGTTTGATCAAGAAGAAGAAGATGGGAAAAAGGAAGTTTGTTTGGCAATACATTGGAGTGGTATTCATTTTTACTCAAATCTATTATATGAAGAAGGAAGTTGTAACATTACAGATATGGAAGTAAATGAAATGATTCATGAAAATTTGTGCATATTTTAGAAAGAGACTTCATCCAACAATCTCAATGACATAAAAATTATTAAAAGAAATAATGATAGCATTTCGCAAGACCAAAGCATAGGAGAACATGGAATCTATGAAGGTGATGGTTCTATTTGGATTAAGATGTATGATAGTGTCATTTAAGGGATAAATGAAAAACCAAATTATTGGGACATACAAAGTAGTTATGATACAAAAACATTTTATAATTTTTTCACCTCTCATCCCAATTTCTTTTTTAAAAGAAGACTTACTTTTGTGTCCACATAAAGATGAATATATTTCAAAATATCCTAAATAGGATGTACATTATCATATTTTGGAGTGTTGATTAAATGATGGAGATGATGAAGACCGACTGATAATGACTATACATGTTTGTAGAAAAGGTTAGATCGGTTATTATTTTGTCATTGATGTCAAGAAATTGATTTACTGATTTTTATTGAGTTACCATATCATAAGAAGGAGAAGATAAATGGGTGACAAATACATATCAGACAATGATGAAGTGACATTGATATAGTTTATTTCTACTATATATTTGATGTTATCAAGTTGGCATAGTTGATTGATTAAGTTGGAAATTGAAAAGAGTTAAGTTATTAAAGGAAAGAGTTACTCTACCGAGTTGGACTAAGTCAGTTGTTATAGAGTTGTGTTGATCGGTTTTTAGTTATCGAGCCCTGCACATTGAGCACCGAGTACTGAATGAAGTTAATTACTGAGTTGCAAAGAAAATTACCAAGTAGAGGCTATTGATTGTAAATGATAATAAGATCAACTTTAATACAAAGCTATGATGATCTGGGTGGAGATAAGAATTATAGAAAGTTTGTTAGAAGATCTAGGAGTGAGAAAATTTATATCTAAGGTGAAGATTAGTGATTTAACCTTATTATGTGAGTTCCAAGAAAATTTCAAGTTATAAGGTAAAAGTTAAATGTTTTACCGAGTTAATATTTATGAAGAAGATGATTGAATGACTCATCACAAATGATGGAAAACCTAAGAAAGGAGATTAATAGTCAAAAGTGTGTCTATATAAAGGGTGATAAATTAACAGAGCTTATGATGCTTGTTAATTGAAAAAAAGAAGTTGAAGAAGCTGAAGAACAAAGTTACTGAGTAGAATAGAGAAGAAGAAGGAATAGAATCTACATTCTGAAATAGAGACAAATGGATTATGTAATGCCAGTATTCATGTTAGCATAAATGATTGGACAGAAGAAAAAGGTAGTTTCTATATTTATAGATCAAAGTTTTATTGTTGCTTATTAGTATTTGTAAGAGATAAAATCTCTTAATCGAGTGGATTTAACAGTAATATTTGTAAATCCTAGACATAGGTAACATTCCAAAAGAGTTTTTAAAGTCCTCTAGCTAGACCACTCCTTACAAGGTGAATATCTTAACCAGTCTGAGGGAAATCCCTTAATAGGGTCACATTTAGCAAATGTGCTTGTAATCTTTAACATGATAAGTTCTTAACCGAGCGTCCTTCAAAATGATACATTTTTATTGTTGGTTACAATTCCCACAGACATTTTTACCTAGTTAAAAATAGTTTTCATTGAGTTAAATATGTGATTTGTATATTATCAGATGTATGTTTGTTTACATTATTAAGTGTTTTCGTCAATCTATTATTACTGTATTTAGTTCTACTGAGTGAATCGGTAAGTTGAGTGTTAAATTTATAAGTTTGATATGGTTTGATTCACCTCTCCTCTCAGTGGGATCAAAAATTAGTATCAGAACTTTGGTTCTTTGAAGTGTTATGTTTAAAAGGACTATAGTTAGGATATAAAGATGTATAAGAGGGAAGAACCAAAGTTGAATAGGGAACATTTCTCTACATGTATATGTATAATGAGTTTGAATTTGTCTGGTAAAGGAGAATATGGACTTCATTTTCTTGATAATGAATATGTTGGACTGACTACTACACCTTTAAAAATCACTGAGAAAAGCCAGAAGAAAGAACACACACAAGTTATGATTGATATAGATTCTACACTCACCGACTAGGAATATGATAAACATGATGGATGTAATACTTTGAAACAAATGTGGGATAAACTTATTTTGACCTATGCTAGAGATCAACATGTTTTGAAAGAAAAAGAAGAAAGTCTGACAGGTAGATTTGATTCAATGAGAAAGAAAGATGGAGAAAATATAATATAATGTATGACTTGACTTAAGGATATTGTTAATTCAATCAGAGGAGCTGGTGGAGCCATAACATAGGAATATGTTACAAGAAAATTTTTGAGAACCCTGCCACTGAGTTATGCTATTTCAGTATTTTCTGTACAAGAGTTGAGATCCATTCCTTTGATGAATGTCTCTCTTGATGCTACTATTGGTAAGCATTTTGCATTTGAGATTAATGATTTTGATAATAGTTTACCTACTACATCTAAGATTGAGTTTTCATTTAAGTCATCTTTGAAGATAGGAAGCTCTAAGGATTCTAGTCCTAGTGATGGATATTTCAGCATGTTCTGAAAGGCAAAGAAGAAAGTCTGATAGGTAGAATTGATTCAATGAGAAAGAAAGATGGAGAAAACATAATATAATGCATCACTTGACTTAAGGAGATTGTTAATTCTATAAGAGGAGCTGGTGGAGCCATAACAGAGGAATATGTTACAAGAAAAATGTTGAGAACCCTACTACTAAGTTATGCTATTTCAATAATTGTTATACAAGAGTTGAGATCCATTCCTTAGATGAATGTCTCTCTTGATGCTACTATTGGTAAGCAGGTCGCATTTGAGATTAATGATTTTGATAATATTTTAGCTACTACATCTAAGATTGAGTTTTCATTTAAGTCATCTTTGAAGATAGGAAGCTCTAAGGATTCTAGTCCTAGTGATGGATATTTGAGCAATGCTAGTGAGAGATTTTATAGCTGTCAGAGTGGTTTAACATAATTATATGTTGCAGATGAAGAGAAAAAGTGAGAGTTTGAAGATTTGTTGGCTAGAAGGATACAAAAAGGCAAAGTAACATACTAAGGTAAGTTACCCTTGAAATTTTTTAACTGTAAAAATATTGTTAATTTTGCATCTAACATCCCTGAGAAAGATAATGAGGAGAAGAAAGATAACAAAGATAAGGACAAAAGAGAAAATAGATTCACGAGATTTAGAGACTACAAAAATAAAGGTAAGAAATATTGTAATATTGCTAATGAATATATAAGTGATGATGATTCAAATGGAAATGATGAAGAAGAAGTTCTTTATGTTGCCATTAAAGATAGTTTTGATGAAGAAGAACCAAGTGCCCTTATATCACAAGTAAGTAAGAATGAAACATGGATTATAGATATTGGTTGTTCACATTACATGATTTTTCTAGATTTGTGTGTTAGTAATAACTAACAGGGGGGTTGAATCAGTGGCCTTAAAAATTAATCCTTAAATCAACCCTTAAAACCCTTTAACCACAAATTATATCTCTAGTTATCTTTTGTCCTACAATACGAATGCCTTGAAATAATTACATCAATTTTCTACTTGTCAAAATGCTTTGTAAATCTCTCTTCTGTATGATTACTGATAAGTAGTCAACTATTTACCGAAACACAGTAAATATGCAAAGTATATCAATAAATCCAGAATTTCATATGTGATATGTAAAATAGTAAAGTAATGAAACATAAACACATAACACATGGATTTTTAACGTGGAAACCCTATTAAGGGAAAAAACCACTAGGACCGGTACCCCACATTTTCACTCTTCTGAAGTGAGCTCTATTAAGATCCAATCCTGTTAAAGGTTACAAACACATTGTTAGGTGTGACCTTGTTAAAGGATTTAAAAGATAGTTTGTCACCTAGTATCTGGCATCTAATACTACCATCCTTCCTCAAACACTCACTCAGCCTGTCAATAGGTATCGGGCATATCCAATGGTACTGTCATGATCAAAAAAAATTATACTCCTTGGGATGAATCTTAATTGTAGAAGAATTTAAGTACTACTCAGTTAAGAGACTTGATTCTTCAATGGTTAAACTGAAACATTAATGATATATTCATACATACAACTTAATTGCAAATTTTTGGATCTATTGTAAGTGCATTACCTTTCTAATCAATATAATCAATTCTATACCTTTTCTCCACACTGTTCTGCTCTGTGATGTTGTCTCACTATTCATCAGTGTCTACAAAATCTAGCTCTTTCCTTAGCTTGATTGATCAGGACTGAATGAAGACTTTCTTCTCCTTTAGATTTTCTTTAGCATCTTTCATCTTCTTTTTTTAACCCCACACTACCCCTTTTCGTAATGAATTGGTTTTTTCTCTTTATAGACAAGTTTTAACTTTTATTGGCTTTCTTGAATCTTGGCGTGATCCACAATTCTCACCAATTAGATTTAAAGAAAAATCATGTTTTATCTCAAAGAGATCTTCTTGCGAACTGGACAAATCAGCTTTAAATCAATTACTTATCTCCAGCTTTATCTTGATGATTAAAATAATGATAATTATCCATTAAGTCTATCTTTAGCTTCTTGACAGCTAAGCATTTTGTCATTTCTGAACTCTTTTTTCTATCGGTCAACATTCTAGTTAGTCATCAATGATAACTGACTATTTCGTCGGTGTGACTTCAGTTTTCATAGAGCTCTTTGTCCTTGTCTTTTCTATTGGGAAACACTATAATTATGTCTGTCAGGTTACTCTGTGTTTTTCTCATCACTCAACATTGTAACTCTGCTCCTTGGTAATGCTATGCATTTTCTTGTCAGGTAACACTACGACTTTTCTCTTTTACTCTGTCCATTGGCGTGCACTCCATCAGTGTACATAATCACTTACTGAATGCTTGACTTAGATGCATTACTGATAGCATAGCCTTGATTCATTGGTTCTTTGAAGTCTTTGGCAGTATTTACATGACCATATTTACTTATATCAAGTTGACATCAATGACAATACAATACATTAAATGATTTAATGCCTTGCATGATAATCAACTTAACATCTTCAAACATTCAATCAGTTACATGTCATCAATCTCTCCCTTTAGCATTTATGGCAACATACTAAATTATCATACTATACTATTACTAATACAATATGAAATATACAGTTTCATCAAGTTTTCATAATGTAACTATTACATATGTTTGGCTTTAGGTAAGCTCAAATAGCTTTGATTTGATTCTTGTAGCTTTGTTTCTATCTTCAATCCTTTCACTGGATAGATGTAGAATCTTTCTTTATCTGATGCGATGTATTCTTCTTCTATGTCAAACTCTCTCCCTTTGACTGTTCTCTTTTCTTTTGATGTGTACTCTCCCATTCTTTATTACATCTCTTCATTTGGGTACTTTGATGGATATAATCTCTCCCTGGGATGATAATGGATATAATCTCTCCCTTTATTAGTATGATAATGAGATATCTCTTGCCCTTTGACAATAATTCCAAACCAACATCTTTGCCAAACAATTTTTTGACAGTAATGCCAAACAAATCCTTTTTATCCATAATATATTCCTTGAATTTCCCAATCCATCGGTAATAACTCTGGTGCTTGGAGTAGATAAATACCTTTCTATGTATAGATGTATCATTGATGTCCATCTCTCTGCTTGCATCAACATGAATGATATTCTAATAATATATAGGTTGATGTAGCCTTCTAGTCAACTACTGACCAGTAGACAAGGGTCTGACCCCTATTCTCTTTCTCAAGTACTCAAATGCATCCTTGGGCAGTGGCTTGGAGAAGATATTGGCCAATTGTTCCTTTGATTGCACATACTCAAGTATCACCTCCTTTGCCTGAACTTGTTCTCTCAAATAATGATACTTGATGGCAATATGCTTTGTTTTAGCATGCATGACTGGATTCTTGGAAATGTTTATTACACTTGTATTATCACAGTAGATAATTACTGGTTCAAGAATTTTCATATACATACCTTCTAGTAACCATTTGATCCATGCAATATTTGAGCGTTTTGCAGCAGCAACAACATACTCTATTTCTATAGTAGACTGAGAGAGGTATCCTTGCTTATTACTGATCCATGTGACAAGTGTTTCACCCATCAAGAAATATCCTCCAGTTGTTCTCTTTCGGTCATCAATATTTCCTACCCAATCAGCATCAGTAAAGACCTTTAGTTCAAATTTGCCTTCTCTTCTATACCATAAGCCATATTCCTTGGTATTCTTCAGATATCTTAGGATTCTTTTCATAGTAGTCATATGTGATTCCCTGAGATTAGCAGAAAATCTTGCAATTATTCCTACTATATGTGCAATATCTAGTCTAGTATGTACAACATACATGAGTTTTCCAATCACTGATCTGTACAAAGTCTTATTCACCTCTGATGACTTGTATTCCTTTGTCATCTTACATCTAGTTTCCATTTTTGTTCAAACTGGTTTGGACTCTTCCATCTTGAATATTTTTAGTACTTCTTTGATGTATTTGGATTGTGTAATGAAAATACCTTCATCTTGTTGCATGATCTGGAGACCAAGAAAGAACTAGGTCTCTCCAATCATAGACATCTCAAACTCTTTGCTCATTTCATTTGCAAATGATTTTCATATCATAGCATATCATTGCAATCAAAATGTTAGCATCAATATCTTCCTTCAAATAAAGAATACTATTTTCACTAGTCCTTACAAATCCAATACTTATAAGATAGGAAAGAAGTATTTCATACTAGGCTTGAGGTGCTTGTTTCAATCTATACAGGGCTTTGTGTAGTCTACATACCATATCCCTCTTGTCCAGATCAACAAACCCTTCGGGTTGTTCAATGTGTACATCTCCTTCAAATATTCCGTTTAGGAATGCAGACTTGACATCCATTTGATATACCTTGAATCCTTTACATGCAGCATAAGAAAGTAATATTCTCACTCCTTCTAGCCTAGCAATGGGAGAAAAAGTCTCTCCATAGTCAATCCCTTCTTCTTGTGCATACCCCTTGCATACTAGTCTTGTTTTATTTTTGGTGACTTCTCCATTCTCATTCAGTTTATTCTTGAATATCCATTTTGTGCCGATGACATTCTTGTCATATGGTCTCGATACAAGTGTCCTTTTGTTTTTTTTCTCTATTTTCTCAATCTCCTCATTCATAGCACTTATCCATTCATCATTATCTAGTGCAACATTGATAGATTAGGGCTCATAATCACAAATAAGACATCTTGTATTTAGAGACTTACTTCTGGTTCTCATGCCAGCCTTTTTATCTCCTATGATCTGGTTCTATGGATGGTTCCTTCTGACATATCTTGCAAGAATAGATTCATCTCTTTTTCTATCAGCTTGATCATCATTTTGTTCTTCATTTTTTTCTCCATCACTTTGTTCATCATCTTGAGCAATATTCTGATCGTCAGTAATTGTAGCCTGATGCTCAAGTGCAATGATCTATTTCTCAAGAGATCTACATTGTTGATTGAGTAGAGTCTTAGGTTCCTCATTGTAAGAAATCCTATTGTAGTCCTCTTTTTCTTTAGATCTTTCCTTTTCATTCTTCTCTACAAATTCATCTATCTTTATGTTTGCACTTTCAACAATTTTGTTAGAGGCTTTATTTAGACATTTATAAGCCTTGCTCTTAGTATAATACCCTAGGAAGATTCCTTCATCTCTCTTGGATTCAAGTTTTCCCTTTCTATCAGATTTTAAGATATAACACTGACTGCCCAAAATCTTGAAATACCTAACATTTGGTGTGTATCCATACTAAATCTCATAAGGTATCTTTTTGGTGTCTTTCAGCTTCAATTTTACTCTGTTCAATGTGCAAACAACAGTACTGACAGCTTCTCTCCAGAAGATTTGGGTGATGCCTTTCTCTATCATAAGTGTCCTTACACAATCAACTATGGATCTGTTACTTCTTTCAGCAATTCCATTTTGCTGTTCCATTTTGCTGTGGTGTTCTTGGTACAGAGCCCTGTCTTCTGATTCCATGCTCATTACAAAATTTAGTGAATTTATCTAAAATAAATTCCCCTCCTCTATCTGACCTTAAGCATTTTAATTCTTTACCACTTTGTTTCTCAACCATCTCCTTATACCATTTAAACATCTTAAATGCTTATGATTTATCTTTAAGAAACATGATTGTCATCATTCTAGAGTAATCATCAACAAAGAGAATAAAATATCTATCTCCATAATAACTCTTTATCCTCATAGGTCCACATAAATTAGTATGGATTAATTCTAGAATGACATCAAATGTATGGGTTTTTCTTTTGAAACTAGACTTTTTCATCTTATCTCTTTGATAATTCTTACACATGATGTTTTTAGGCTTGGTCATCGTCGGTAAACCTCTGACATTTCTCTTTTTGATAATCTTTATCATGTTGTTAAAGTTTACACGACACAATCTTTTGTGTGAAACCATATTTCTTTGTTTGTGGCAATCAAACTAGTGGTGTTAGTATCATTCAGATAGAATAAGTTACCTTTTGTCTCCTCACCGGTACCAATCAGATTTCCTGATTTATTTAAGATCTTTGTCTTCTTATTTTCAAATGCTACTTTGTGACCTGAATTATTCAATTTAGAAACACTTAATAGATTATAATTAAATCCATTTACCCAATAAGAATTTTCACATTTTATTTATTTATTCAACATTATGGTTCCTCTATGTTCAACTGGACAAGGTGTGTCATTACCCATTCTTACTGAACCACCTCTATAGTATTCAAAAGTCTCAAAATTTTTCTTATCACTAGTCATATGATGAGTGCAACCACTATCTATGATCCAGGCATCATTGTTACTAACTTTAGATACGAGTGCAGTTTCTACATACCTTTATTCATCATCATCTTAATCATCTTTTACAGCCACAAACACCATCTCGATGTCTTCCTCAGATTCGGTGTCAGTATCATCATCTTTTCATTCGTCTAGGTAACTCACCTTCTTTCCTTTTTCCTTGTAGTCTCAGGTATCTCTTCTTTCTGATTGTCGGTAGCTTCTATAATCACCTTTGTTAGACTTATTTTCAATTGATTTTTCATTACTTCTGTCATATTTTCTTCGTTTAGGACATCTTGTAGAAAAATGTCCATTCTCTTTACAATTAAAACAAACAAGTGGTAATTTACCTTTGTATTTACCTTTGCTTCTTTGCATTATTCTAGCCATAAGTGCTTCAATTTCATCAAGATCTTCTTCTTCACCTTCACTATCACTATCTTTTCTCATAGTGTGTTTCTGACTTGATTTACTTATTCTCAAAGAACATTTGAATGCAGACTTTATGTTTGGTAAGACACTATTATCAAAGTTATTCATCTCAAATGAAATCAACCTTCCAATCAAACTGTCTAGAGTAACATTGCTATTTGCTACTGTTCTCATTTCTTGAATGGCAGATCCTCTTATAGAATAAGTAGGAAATAAGGTTCTTAGAATTTTACTTACCACTTTATCTTCTTCTAGTACACCTCCAACTCCTCAGATAGAATTTACTACCTCTTTGATTGTTGTGTTGTATATGTGATGCTTTCACCTTCTTTCATTTTAAGATCATCAAACTTTCCTCTAAAGATTTCTACCTTGGCTCTCAAAACATTTTTGTCACCATCATGTGCAAGCATCAGTTTGTCCCATATCTAATTTGCAGTCTTGCATGTTTTGACATCTTCAAATTTATCATCTGAGGTTGAGGAAGCAGGATCTATCATCATGCAATTGCGCTCATGCTTCTCTCTCATTTTTTCAACTATTGGTGCTCCTGTGGGAAACACATATTCAATATCTATGTATTTAGTAACATCATTTCGAATGCCTGATAGGTGGAGTCTTATTATGTTCTACCATGAAGCAAAATTATCTTTGTTCAACTTGGGCAAATCTCGTCTATTCATATTGTGATCTTTAGCTTAGGTCTTGAAACCTTCCTTTTAAGTACACAAGCTCTAATACCAATTGTTAGTAATAACTAAGAGGGGGAGTGTGAATCAATGGCCTTAAAATTAATCCTTAAATCAACCCTTCAAACTTATAACCACAAATTATATCTCTAGTTATCTTCTGTCCTACAATATGAATACCTTGAAATACTTACATCAATTTTCTACTTGTCGAAATGCTTTGTAAATATCGCTTCTCTATGATTACCGATAAGAAGTAAACTATTTACTGAAACACAATAAATATGCAAAGTATACCGATAAATCCATAATTGCATATGTGATATATAAAATAGTAAAGTAATGAAACATAAACACATAACACATAGATTTTTAACGTGGAAACCCTGTTAAGGGAAAAAACTACTGGGACGGGTATCCAAAATTTTCACTCTTCTAAAGTGAGCTCTATTAGGAACCAACCATGTTAAAAGTTACAAACACATTGTTAGGTGTGACCTTGTTAGAGGATTTAAAAGATAGTTTGTCACCTAGTATCTGGCTTCTAATGCTACCATCCTTGATCAAACACTCACTTGGCCTATCAATAGGTATCGGGCATATCTAATGCTACGTTCATGATCAAAATTTTTGATTCTCCTTGGGATGTATCTCAATTGTAGAAGACTTTTAAGTCATGCTCAATTAAAAGACTTGATGCTTCAATGGTTAAACTTAAACATTAATGATCTGTTCATACATCCAACTTAATTACAGATTTTTAGATCTATTGTAAGTGCATTACCTCTCTAATCAATATAATCAATTCTATACCTTTTCTTCATATTATTTTTCTCTATGATGTTGTCTCACTTTTCATTAATGTTTGCAGAATCTATCTCTTTCCTTAGCTTGATTGATCAGGACTGAATGAAGACTTTCTTCTCCTTTAAGTTTTCTTTAGCATCTTTCCTCTTCTTTTTTTCACCCCGCACTTCCCCTTTTCATAATGAATTGGGTTTGTCTCTTTATAGAAAGGTTTTACATTTTCTTGGCTTTCTTGAATCTTGGCGTGATCCATAATTATCGCCAATTTGATTAAAAGGAAAATCACATTTTATCTCAAAGAGATCTTCTTGCGAACTAGACAAATCAGCTTTAAATCAATTACTTATCGCTGGCTTTATCTGGATGATTAAAACAATGATAAGTATCTGTTAAGTCTATCTTTAGCTTCTTGACAACTAAGCATTTTGTCATTTTTGAACTCTCTGTTCTGTCGGTCAATATTCTAGTTAGTCATTGGTGATAACTGACTATTCCATCGGTGTGAATTTAGTTTTCATTGGGATCTTCGTCCTTGTCTTTTTTGTCAGGCAACACTGTAATTCTGTTTGTCGGGTTACTCTATGTTTTTTTAGTCGGTCAACACTGCAACTCTTCTCATCGGTAATGTTGTTCATTTTCTCATCAGGTAACACTGTGAGTTTTCTCTTTTAATCTGTCCATCAGCGTGCACTCCGTCAATGTAAATAGTCACTTTGTGAATACTTGACTTATATGCATTACTGATAGCATAGCCTTGATTCATTGGTTCTTTGAAGTCTTTGGCAGTATTTCCATGACCATATAGATTACATCAAGTTGACATCAATGACAAAATGATACATTAACTAATTTAATTTCTTGCATGATCATCAACTTAACATCTTCAAACATTCAATCAGTAACATGTCATCATTGTGAACCAAAAAGATTATTAATATTTTTCCTCTTTTAGAGGTGGCGACTCTATGTTTAAATCTTTCAAAATGTATTCTCATATAGTTGTACCTCCTGAAAGTGTTACTTCACTATGTCAGAATGTGAATCCCATGATAGAAAGATAAATAGCATTGAATTTCAAAGGAATTTATGGTTTCCCATATTCTATCCCAGACAATATCACGAGAGAGCTTCCAAAATTCATTGAAATGGGAAAAAAATCAACTGATCAACATATGATAAAATTTTAGCACTTGATGGAGGATTATAAAGTGGAATATGAAGATGTTATAATGATAAATTTTATTTCAGTCATTGGCAGGTGATGCAAGAGAATGGTTGTGTAATTTGACCAAGTATTCTATAGATTCATGGGAAAGCTTGAGATTACTGTTCATCAAACAATTTGAGGAAAAGGTAATAGAATTTATCCTGCTTAAAAGATTCATACATGTTCATATTTAGATAAATGAAACAGTTCCCTTATTTAATATAAGGTTTTGTAGATTAATTAAAAGGCTACCTGATAGTATGAAACCTAATGATGCATGGGCATTATTTGTATAGCTTGGTTCTTTTGATGAAGAAATGAAATTTAAAATAAGGATGGAAAACACTGAAAGTTTGTATGAAGCTTCCCAAATGGCAAATAATATTAAAAACATTGAAAAATATGGCAGGGTAAGAACATTAAAACCTAAATGAAGGGTTTATAACTTACATCATGATCCTTTGAATGTTAGTTAGAAATATGAAATATGTAGACATATATGGGTCCCAAAGTTTTTTAAACATAGAAGAAAATAGAATGAGCTTCCCTGACTAATTTTGTGCATACCAAAATGTTATTATATGATTGGAATATGAATAGGACAACTGAATCTGAAGAGAGTTCCTCCTACGCTTGAAGAGACAGATGATTGTTAGAGTTAAAAAGGTATTTTCACTTATCAATTAAATCATTATTGATTTAATTATTAAGTCACCTTTCACTTATTAATTAAATCATTATTGGTTTTATTTTAAGTCTCTTTTTTTATCTCTATTTCACTTAAGCTAAACTTTAGGCATACAATAATTGATTATTTTATTAATTATTCATGCCACCTAGGTTTCTCCACTCTTCTTAGGGTTTTGATCTCCTTTATAAGGATTGATCACTTTATAATTATTTAAATCTCTCTTCGGAGTTCCCTAAATTCCTTCTCTGAATGATAATTCATATTTCTTGGACATTCTGATTTGTGTCTCCATTCTATGCTTTGTGATAGGTTATTTTTTTGCAGGTGATCTTGGCTTATGAATTCGATGAATTTTAACATGGTATGAGAGTCTTGCTAGGGCAGCTTATTCTTAGGTTTTTTGAAGATTTTGTGGAGTGCCAAAGTTTTCAAATTTTCAGATCTATTTATGTGGATCTAGAGGGGAATTTTTATTTGGAGATCTTTGAGCACAAAAGACATCACAAATGTGCTCAAAATGCCCAAAAACCCCTATTTTCATATAAGGCACACCCAATTTGGACAACATTTAAATTTGGGCCCTATTTTTTGTATGCATGGCCTTGGCATTCTTTTCAAGGAAAAAAATTACCCCATTCTCATGCCACCTTAGATTTTGTTCCACCCCAAAATTCACGCCACAATTTTTTGAAGAAAAAAAAATTTATTTTTTTGATGAAAAATTTAGGGGTTTCTTGGATTCTTCTTGTTTTGGAGTAGTCTTCAGTTTTTTGCTCATAACTTGAGCAAACGGAGGAATATTTAGCCAAATGAGATATCGACAGAAAGATGGTTCCGAGACTGATCTGATTTTTAAGGTTTGGTTATCTGATTTTTCCATCTTGTATATTTTGTTTTACATTCAAATTCAAGGTTCTATTTTACGCTCTGGTCACTATATTTTCCTCCTCCAAACTCTATTTTTCAACTTCTGCATGGCATCACAAAGCTGGTTCCATTCTCTTTCTTTTTGTATGGGTCTCATTACCAAAATCTTCTCCAGGTACATTTTATTCAATTTTTTTCTCTTTGGAATTCTTGTGGATATCTTGGATGTTTTAGGTCCTGGGATCATTTTATGTGCATGGGATGAATCCTTGTTAGCTGTTACATATGTTTCTTTAGCTTTCATTCATTCATGGATATTGTATACATATTTTTTCTGTAGCATCTATTTTTTGCAAATGCACTAAGATAAAGTGTCATCATGCACGCTTGGGATCCCACATATTTTGTGCCTGATTATACTCGCACTATATTATAAAGTGCCATGGGGGTGGGTGAACCTTTGTCAAGTGAGTGTTCCTTCCATGATATTAGCCTCATGTGTTTCATACGACTGATCATCCTTGACACATACTTTATTTGTGCTTGTATGTTCTTCATCATGCAATTATTCTTGGCAGTCTCTTAGTGTATTTGTTATACCTCTCCCTGATCAGCATTATGGTGAGGTATTTCCTATTGGTTTTGTATGCTTCCTTAGTTCGATGGAATAAGCTATGTTTCCAGTTTTTGTTCCTATATACTAGGTAGATGCAGTGACTGGTACCTATGCATTTTGGTGAGATGGATCATTTACCATATGGAAATTATTCTTTCATTCCTATTTTGGAGGCTTCAAACTTGTTTTTTTTTTTTTTTTCCATCTGTATCTTTGAGTTTTGATGTTTGCCTTGTTTTCCATCTTGATTTGAGTAGTGTCATTTGAGGGCACTCATATAGAGAAGTTCCTTGATAGTGTTTACAGGTTTATCCTTCAGAGGTGTTCTACATGTTCTTTCTTTGTTCCTATTTTCTGGGACATTTTTCTAGTTTGGAGGCTTCTTCATTCCTTCAGTAGGCTTCATCTCTTTTCAGAGAGGGGTTTTTCCCACTAGGTTTTCCCCTTTTCTCCTCTTTAAAAAGGTTTTAGTACTTGGGTACCTCATCAAGCCTTGTTGTCGGGACCCGTTTCCTTCTTTCAATAGATGTTTCTAGGTTTTTAGCTTCTCCCTAAGTTTATCTTAAAGGGGATGTTAGAGTTAAAAAGGTATTTTCACTTATTAATTAAATCATAGGTCACTTTTTATCTCTATTTCACTTAAGCTAAACTTTAGGCATGCAATAATTGATTCTTTTATTAATTATTTGTGCAACCTAGGTTTCACCACCCTTCTTAGGGTTTAAATCTCCTTTATTTGGATTGATCACTTTATAATTATGAATCTCTCTCATGAATTCCTTCAATTCCTTCTTTGAATGATATTTCACATTTCTTGGACATTCTGAGTTGTGTCTCCATTCTTTTCTTTTTGACATGTGTTATTTTGCTGCAGGTGATGTTGGCTTATGAACTTGATGAATTCTAATAATGATTATGAAGAAGAACTTGAAGATAACCGTTTTCATATGATGACTAACCCCTTGTTTGATCAAGAAGCAGAAGATGAGAAAATAGAATTTTGTTTGGGAATGCATTGGGGTGGTATTCATTTTCACTCAAATCCATTATACGAAGAAGGAAGTTGTAACATTATAGATATGGAGGTAAATGAAATGATTGATGAAAATTTGTGCATATTTGAGAAAGAGACTTCATCCAACAATATCAATGACATAAACATTATTAATAGGAAGAATGATAGCATTTCTCAAGACCAAAGCATAGGAGAGCATGGAATCTATGAAGGTGATGGTTTTTTTTGGATGAAGATGTGTGATAGTGTGATTCAAGGGATAAAATGAAAACCAAATTCTTGGGACATACAAAGAAGTAATGATACACAAACATTTTATAATTTTTCTCCTCTCAACCCAATTTTTTTTTAAAAGAAGACTTACTTTTGTGTGTGCATAAAAATGAGTATATTTCAAAATATCCTAAATAGGATGTACATTATCATATTTTGGAGTGTTGATTAAATTATAATGATGATGAAGACTGACGGATAATGAGTATACATGTTTGTAGAAAAGGTTAGATCAGTTATTATTTTGTCATTGATTTCAAGCAATTGATTTACTGATTTTTATTGAGTTACCATATCATAAGAAAGAGAAGTTAAATGGGTGACAACTACAGATCACAAAATGATGAAGTGATGTTCCTAAAGTATATTTCTACTATAAATTTTATGTTATCAAGTCGGTACACTTGATTGATTAAGTTAGAAATTGCAAAGAGTTAAGTTATTATTAGAAAGAGTTACTCTACCGAGTTGAACCAAGTCAATTGGTATAGAGCTGTGTTGATCGATTTTCAGTTACCAATCACTGAGCACCTAGCACTGAGTAGTGAATGAAGTTAATTACTAAGTTGCAATGAAAATTACTGAGTACATGATATTGATTGTAAATTATGATAAGATCAAATTTAATACAAAGCTATGATGATCTAGGTTGAGATAAGAATTCAAGAAAGTTTTTTAGAATATCTATGAGTGAGAAAATTTAGATCTAAGGCGAAGATAAAGTGATTAAACGTTATTATGTGAGTTCCAAGAAAAGTTCAAGTTATAAGGTAAAAGTGAAATGGTTTACCGAGTTAATATTTATGAAGAAGATGATCGAACGACTCATCACAAATGATGGAAAACCTAAGAAAGGAGATTAAGAGGCAAAAGTATGTCTATATAAAGGATGATAAATTAACAGAGATTATGATGCTAGTTAATTAGAAAAAAGAAGCAGAAGAACAGAGTTACTGAGCATCATAGAGAAGAAGAAGGAATAGAATCTACAGTCTGAAACAGAGACAAATGGAGTATTTTATACCAGTATTCATGTGGGTATAAAGGATTAGACACATGAAAAAGTTAGTTGCTATATTTACAGATCAAATTTTTATTGTTGCTTATTAGCATTTGTAAGAGAGAAAATCTATTAATTGGGTGGATTTAATAGTCCTATTTGTTAATCCTAGACATAGATAACATTCCAAAAGAGTATTTAAAGTCCTCTAGCAAGACCACTCCTAACATGGTGAAGATCTTAACCGATGTCAGGGAAATCCCTTGACAGGGTCACATTTAACAAATGTGCTTATAATCTTTAACAGGATAAGTCCTTAACCGAGTGTACTTTAGAAAGGTACATTTTTATTGTTGATCACAATTCCCACAGACATTTTTACCTAGTTAAAGATAGTTTCCACTGAGTTAAATATGTGACTACTGAGTCTGAATGATTTATTTGCATATTATGAGATGTATGCTTGTTCAAGTTATTAAGTGATTTGGTGAATTGGTTATTACTGTATTCATTTCTATCGAGTGAATCAGTGATTTGAGTGTTAAATTTTTAATTTTGGTTTGGTTTGTTTCACCTCCCCTCTTAGTGCGATCAACAATTAGTACCAGAACTTTGGTTCTCTAAAGTGTTAAGTTTAAAAGGACTATATTTAAGATCTAAAGATGTATAAGAGGGAAGAACCAAATTTGAATAGGGAATATTTCTCTACATGGAAAAGTAGAAGGAGATTGCATTTGTCTAGTAAAGGAGAATATGGGCTTCATTTTCTTGATAATGAATATGTTGTATGGACTACTGCACCTTTGAAAATCACTGAGAAAAGACAGAAGAAATAACATACACAAGTTATGATTGATATAGCTTCTACACTTACCGAATAGGAATAGGATGAACTTGATTGATGTACTAATTTGAAACAAATGTGGGATAAACTTATTTTGACCTATGCTAGAGATCAACATGTTCTGAAAGAAAAAAAGTAGAAAGTAGAGGTAGATTTGATTCAATGAGAATGAAAGATGGAGAAAACATAATACAAAACATCACTAGACCTAAGGAGATTGTTAATTCTATCAAGGGAGTTGGTGGAGCCATGAATATGTTTCAAGAAAAATGTTGAGAACCATGTTACTGAGTTATTCTATTTGAGTATTTGCTATACAAGAGTTGAGATCCATTCCTTAGATGAATGTATCTCTTGCTGCTACTATTCGTAAGCTAGTTGCATTTGAGATTAATGATTTTGATAACATTTTACCTACTACATCTAAGATTGATTCTTCATTTAAGTAATCTTTAAAGATAGGAAGCTCTAAGGACTCTAGTCCTAGTGATGTATATTTCAGCAGTGCTAGTGAAAGATTTTTTTCTGTCAGAGGGGTTTGGAATAGTTATATGCTGCATATGAGTAGAACAAGAGAGAGTTTGAAGCTTTGTTGGCTAGATGGATACAAAGAGGCAAAGGAAAATACCAAGGTAAGTAACCCTTGAAATTTTTTAACTATAACAAGATTGTTAATTTTCATCGAACTGCCCTCAGAAAAATAATGAGAAGAAGAAAGATAAAAAAGATAAGGACAAAAGAGAAAACATATTCATGAGATTTAGAGACTACAAAAATAAAGGTAAGAAATCTTGTCATATTTCTAATGAATATCTAAGTTATGATGATTCAAATGGAAATGATGAAAAAGAAATTGTTTATGTTGTCATTAAAGATAATTCTGATGAAGAAGAACCGAGAGCCCTAATATCACAAGTAAGTAAGAATGAAACATGGATTATAGATAGTGGTTGTTCACATCACATGACTGGTGACACACTTAAGTTTATGTCTTTGGAAAAACATGATGGAGGATATGTTAGATTTGGTAATGATGCTCCATACCCTATGAAAAGAAAATGTTTTATAATTTTACTGAATAACACAACATGTGATGATGTTTACTGGGTTGAAGGATTAACGTATAATTTGTTTAATGTTTCATACTTAAATAAGATAGGTCATTGACTAGAATTTGAAAATGGAAGACTGAAATTTTTTGATAAGGAGGCAAATCTGATCTTTCTATTGGAGAACAATGTAAAGGTAATTTTTTTTTATCTTGATACTTCTGTGAAGAATTGCCTATTTTCTAAAGTTGATGATATTTGACTATGGCACAAAAGCCTTTGTCATGTTAACTTTGACAAATTATTCAAAGTGAGTAAAATGAATAGAGTAAGAGGATTACCGATATTAAAAAAATTGAGAATGCTACGTGCAGAGAATGTCATATGGGTAAAATGACTAAATCTAGTTTTACAAGAAAAACTTATGTTACACAAGGAATTTTGGATTTAGTTCATAATGGTTAATGTGGACCGATAAGAACCTAAAGTTACTATGGAGACGTATATTCTATTCTATTTATGGATGATTATTCTAGAATGATGTCTGTAATTTTTTTAAAAGAAAAATATGATGCATTTCAAATGTTTAATTGGTATAACACACGAGTTGAGAAAGAAATCGGAAGACAACTAAAATGTCTCAAATCTAATAGAGGATGTGAGTTCAAATTTGATGAGTTTACAATGTTTTTTAATGAAAATGGAACTGAGAGACAAATTTCAGAACTAAGGACACCACAAAATAATGGTATTACTGAGAGAAGAAATAGATCTATTATTGATTGTGCTAGGACACTAATGATTAAGAAATGCATCTCATAAAAATTCTGGAGAGAGAAGTAGTTAATACTATTGTTTACACAATGAACCAAGTATAAATGAAAAAGGTACCAACAAAACAGGTGTTATGAAATCTGGTATAATCAAAAACCTAATGTGAGTTATTTTAAATTTTTTTGAACTAGATGTTATATCTTGAAAGGTTCTGGAGAAGGAAAGTTTGATTCTAAAGGGGATGAAGGATTATTCTTACGATGAAGGATTATTCTTACGATATTATACAATGAGTAAGTCTTATAAGTGTTTTAATAGACGTACTAACAAAATGGTGGAATTTTCAAATGTGAGAATTGATGAGTTTGCAGAAAAGAATGATGAAGAAAAAAAAAAGGAACCTGAAGACAATGATAAATTTGGTTGTGTACAACCTAATGTTCCTACCACCTTACCAAGAGCACCTACCAAGGAGGAAGCTGGAAAGATTGATCTACTATTGAATTATGAGGATGAAGCACTGACACCTACCGATCCTTTTTTTAGAAAAATATGTGAGAAGACACTACTCCTCATGCAATATTATTGGAAATAAAGATGCTAGAGTGATTAATAAAAGCAAGGTAAGAGACAATACATGTTTGATATCTTCATTTGAGCTAAAGAAAGTTAGAGATGCACTAGATAATGAACATTTGATGAAAGCAGTGAAAGAAAAGTTTAACCAAATAGAAAAGAACAGTACATGGAATTTAGTACCAAGGAAAAAGGATAAAAATATTATTGATATTAAATGGTATTTTAGAAACAAGCTGAATGAGAATGGTGATGTTATCAGAAATAAAGCTAGATAGGATTTCCAAGGTTACGGACAAGAAGAAGGTTTAGAATATGGTGATAATTTTGCACTTGTTTCTATATTGGAAGGAGTTAGAATAATTCAAGCTTATGTGGCTTACAAAGGATTCAAATTTTATCAAATGGATGTCAAGTCTACATTTCTGAATGGGATACTGGAAGAAGAAGTTTACATTGAATAGCTTGAAGAATTCATTGAGAGCATAAATAATAAAAAGGTATGTAAGTTACATAAATCTCTTTATGGTTTGAAGTAAGCACTCCAAACATGGTTTGAGATGTTGGACTCTTATATAGTAAAAATAGGATTTCAAAGAAAAAGGGATAATAGCAATGTTTACTTAAAGTGTGACAGTGACAACAAGGTTTTGACTGCTGAAATATTTGTTGATGATATTATTTTTGGAGGCAATAACACCTTATGTAAGGCATTTTCTAATGAAATGAGAAAAGAGTTTGAAATGTCTATGATTGGAGAGATTAAGTTATTTCTAGGACTACAGATAGAACAAGTTGTAGAAGGAATCTACATTACACAAGCTAAGTATATCAAAGAGATCCTAAAAAATCTTGGTATGGAAGACTCCAAAGCTGTTGGAACACCACTGGTCACATGATGTAAATTATCTAAAGAAGATGAGACACAAGAGGTGGATAATACTCTTTAACAATCCATGAATGGTAAACTATAGTGTTCACAACATAACTAATATATCACATGTTGTTTGGATTGTTGCAATATTTTATTCTAATCGTAAGCAAATACATATGTCTGCATTCAAGAGAATTTTAGATATCTAAAAGGAACTGAATATTTTGGTTTGTTGTACAAGAAAGGAGGTAATTTTGATCTACAAGTCTACACTGATATAGATTGGGCTAGAAATGTTTATGACAAGAAAAGTACTAAAGGAGGCGCATTCTTTCTAGGTGAAAGATTGGTCACATGGCTAAGAAAGAAGCAGAGTTGCATTTCATAGTCTACTATGGAGGCAGAATATGTTGCCACTAGCATGAATTATGTGAATATTGTTTGGATCAAATAGCTATTCGAAGGTATGCAAGACATTATTTCAGATCCATAACTATTTTTTGTGATAACACAAGTGGTATGAATATATCAAAGAAGTCGGTTATGCATTCAAAGAACAAGAACATTTCTATCTAGTATCGCTACTTGAGAGAACACATTCAAGAGAAGAATGTGGTATTGGAATATGTAAATTAAAAAGAACAATTGGATGATATATAAATACAAAGCCACTACCAAAGGCGGCTTTTGAGTATCTCAAAGTTAAATTAGGGGTTCTTCCACTATCCAATATTCACTAAGTAGCATGAGGCATACTGCATCAATTCTGCAATTTATTAGAATATCTATTTTTGAATTGATAAATTAGTATGACACACTTTAGTTGATTCCTAAAGTTGTGAAGAAATTTATATATGTAATGAGTATTTGTACATGTAAAGTATAATCCACTACTGAAACATGTTTTTTATAATTATAAATTTTTGGCATTGTTGTCAAAGAGGGAGAGTATCTGTTAAGTTTTAGGATAGCTGAAAATGTAATAGCTATTTTGTATGTGTTTTCCAAATGCAACAATCTCTCTTTCATTTATATTAGGAATGAGGCTAGGACAGACATGTCCCTTCATGGGACATGTCTATTGATTATTATTTATAAGAAAGGACATGCCTCTTCCTATTAATCATAATTTAATCAATCTTATAATGTTTCATCAATCAATTATTAATTAAGAATAATATAATAATTTAATATTGAATATTAAATTTTATATGATTAATAATAATATAACATATATAATATATTATTATTAATCAACATGTATTATATATATATTCTAATGATCATACGACTAAAGCTACAAACATTAACACTCCCTCTTAGCTAGGGAGGATGATCAAACAAAATGTGTAGTGGTCTCTTGTGTCAACACTTATGACCCTCACCATAGCTATACAAAACATCAACACTCCCTCTTAGCTAGGGAGGATAAAATTCACATCACAATAAGTTCATAAATTGTGAAAGTTGTTCCCAAGTAGATTGCCTCCATCGGCGATTCGATCCACAAGTTCTCAGGTGGATTGCCTCCATTGGTGATTCAATCCACAAGCTCTTACGAGCTTTGGTGTGGATTGTCTCTATTGGCGATTCTATCCACAAGCTCTCATGTGGATTGCCTCTATCAGCGATTCTATCCACAAACTCACGAGCTTCATTTAAAAGTATTTGTCACAGAATATCAAGTCGCATGATATTCTCCAAATACTCAATGCAATGGCCTACCAACATCAAGTCAACATGATGTCCACTAAGTACTCAAAAAAATGTCCATAGGTAATGTACACTTACCATTAGAACATTCACATCTTCTATTATGATCTATTTTAGCCATCACACGATGTCTATCACAAATAGAAGATGCCATCTATCATGATCTATTTCAGCCATCACATGATGTCTATCATAATAGAAGATACCATCTATTATGATCTGTTTCAGCCATCACATGATGTCTATCACAATAGAAGGTCAATGGTCTATTTAAGGAACTGAATCCACCATGCAAGAAATCATCTATTGTGATCTGTTTTATCCATCACATGATGTCTATCACAATAGAAGTTCAATGGTATGTTTAAGGAACTGAATCCACCATACAAGAAATCATCTATTGTGATCTGTTTCAGCCATCACACGATGTCTATCACAATAGAAGGTCAAGTTATTATAAGGTCATCACCTTCCAATAACTTTTACAAATACAAGTGATAATCATTTGGAAGTCGTCACTTCCTCATGATGTACATAGGGGTTAGGCCCATTAAAAATATGGAGTCACACACATGACATCCATCATGTCTCAATGTAGAGGGTGAAAACAAGGGATTTCACCTCAAACTTCTCTCCTAGAGAAGAACTCATTGAGAAGATATTAATCTGTTGATCATCCAAGATTGCTTATGATGAACTGTCAGACACCCTCTGAGTCTGATATCAATCTTCTTAGCTCCTCTTCCAAAGATACTTCAGAAGATTCAGACTCCCTCTGAAAACAATTTCTTGTGCTTCTATCCTGAAGGTATGTCAGAAAGAGATTACAAATAGCTTATAAACTAAACTATCTCATACGGAAATACCAAAGATAGAAGTATACAA
>MU226732.1:445899-460725 GCA_018584345.1 Thuja plicata
TAATTTAGTATTGAATATTAAATTTCATATGATTAATAATAATATAACATATATAATATATTATTATTAATCAACATGTATTATATATATTCTAATGATCATACGACTGAAGCTACAAACATTAACAGTATCAAATTGATGAAATTTATCGATAAGGGAGATATTGATGAAAGCGGGAGACAATGAATTTGTACTATTTACTGATGAAGGAGAATCAAAATGTATGCTACAAAAATAGAAGATTTGTCCAAGAGGAAGAACAGTGAAAAATTTGAAGATCAGAAACAAAATTATCAACTCATAGTGAGAATTATAGAGATTGAAAGTATTGAAAGTTGTCATCATCAATTGCTATAGTACTACTATAGTGTTGCCATCAATGAAAAAGAAGGAGATTGTTGATGAATTTATGGAGATGATGAAGACCGAGTGATAATAAGTATACATGTTTGTAGAAATGGTTAGATCATTTGATATTTTGTCATTGATGTCAAGCAATTGATTTACTAATTATTATCGAGTGACCATATCATAAGAAGGAGAAGTTAAATGGGTACCAAATACAGATCAAACAATGATGAAGTGATTTTGATATAGTTGTTTGCTACTATATATTTGATGTTATCAGGTTGGTATAATTGATTGATTACGTCATAAATTGCAAAGATGTTAAGTTATGGATGAAAAGAGTTACTATATTGAGCTAGAGCGCGTCAGTCAGTATAAATTTGTGTTGATCAGTTTTCAGTTACCGAGCACCAAGTACTGAGCAATGCATGAAGTTAATTGCCAAGTTGCAAAGAAAATTACTGAGTATAAGATATTGATTGTAAATTATGATAGGATCAAATTAAATACAAACTTATAATAATCTGGATGGAGATAAGAACTTAATGAATTTTGTTAGAATACCTACAAGTGAGAAAATTCAATAAGGATATCTAAGGAAAAGATCAAGCGGTTAAACCTGATTATGTGAATTCCAAGAAAACTTTAAGTTACGAGGCAAATGTTAAACAATATACCGAGTTAAGATTTATGAAGATGATGATTGAATGATTGAGCACAAATGATGGAAAACTTAAGAAAGGATATTAAGAGGAAAAAGTATGTATATATAAAGGATGAAAAATTAATAGAGATTATGATGTTGGTAGATTGAAAATAAAGAAGTAGAAGAAGCTGAAGAACATAGTTACTGAGAAGAATAGATAAGAATAAAGAACATAATCTACAGTCTTAAATAGAGACAAATAAAGTTTTTGATACCAGTATTCATGTGAGCATAAAGGATCTGAAACAAGATAAAGGTAGCTTCTATATTTATAGATGAAAGTTTTACTATTTCTTATTAGCATTTGTAATAGAGAAAATCTCTTAATCGAGTGGATTTAACAGTCTTACTTTTAAATCCTAGATGTAGGTGACATTCCAAAAGATTTTTTAAAGTCCTCTAGAAAGGCTTCTCCTAACAGGGTGAAGATCTTAAACGATATGATGGAAATACCTTAACAGGGTAACATTTAGCAAATGTGTTTGCAATCTTTAACATGATAAGTTCTTATCCAAGCATGCTTAAGAAAGGTAATTTTTTTTTATTGTGGATCATAATTCCCTCAAAGGTTTGTACCATATTGGGTTTGCTAGTTGAATCTGGTGTCAACTGAGTTAAATATTTGATTACTGAGTTGCAATGATTGATTTGGATATTATGAGATGTATGGTTGTTTAATTTATTAATTTATTTAGGGAATTGGTTATTATTGTATTGAGTACTATCGAGTGAATTGGTGAGTTAAGTTTTAAGTGTTTAAGTTTGATTTGGTCTGATTCACTCCGCTCTTAGTGGCACCAAAATGGAGATGTTATCAAAATAGTGTTTTTGACTAAGGAAAGCAATGGGTTCATATTTTTGGTGGCCAAAGGCCACCATGCGTAGTAGGATTAAATTAGATTCTACTTCTCAATAGATAATGCACATGGTCTTCTTTGTCAAAAGATAACTAGCTTCTTGTCATGTCCACAGGGATATTTTATCCCTAGCCAAAAAATTTATGATTCCAAGCTCTTTCCTCTTATCTCTGCAATTACTTTTTGCCTCTGTCTAAAACCATAAGTCTTGTTGTATCAAAATTTGGCTAAAACCCTAAACCCTTCAACACATGTTATGTTTCCAAGTTACTTTTCTAAGCCACTTAAAATATTTTTTCCATGTGCGGTCTATTGAGCCGCCTTTATCTTCTAGTCACTTAACCAAGACCAAATATTCCTTTATATCTAGTGACTTGGTGTAGGCTCTTATCTCCTAATCTCTAAAAAAAATGGAAAATTCTCTTTCTATCTTGAGATTTCACGTGCATCATCGATCATGTTTCAATCCTGTGGCTCGTGCGTAATCTCTGAGAAAACCAAGAGTCAATCTTTTCTTTCCATGACTTCGAGACTAGTTAGTCGCGCAATCTCTAGATTGACCCGAGGTAAAGGAAGGGTTTGTAGTTTTCCTTCAGTCACGAGATCTCTAGATAAATTTAGGGTTAAGTTAAGGATCTCAATATTAAGCGAGGGTAGTTGATTGAGTTCCTTTTGAGTGTTGATCATGCGACTGGCGTATAACCTCATGAAGAATTGATCAAGTACATAAATATTGTGAGTCTTGGAGAGGATCTTAGATTGGGGTTGAGATGGGTGGTTGGTGTTTAAACTCAAAATGTATTGATGATGTCATAATTTGTTTGGATATCTAGTGTTGACTGTGGATCTTGTTTTGATCATGTGCTTGGCGTGAGATCTCAAAATAAAATCAAAGGTTAATTTTTTGTCTTGCAACTTAGAGATCCCCTCAATCATGTAATCTCGTAATGTAATCATGGTCAAGCAAAGGTTAATTTTCCTATTTGGTCCCTGAATCTCTGAGTGCACGTGGGGTTAAATGAAATCTCTCGAGATTAAGCGAGAACTGTTGATGTTGATCAAGATCTGGGGCTGGCATGTAATCTCAGGAGTATTTAATTATGTACAAGTATATTGTGAGATTAAACCTACATCATTGATCTTGTTCTGATCTTGTGGATGGCGTGAAGTCTTTGAAAAAACTCTAGGGTTAAGGTATGTTCTAGTGACTTAGAGATTTCCTTCAGTTGCATGATCTCATGATTTATGGTTGACTCAGGTAAAGTTAAGGCAGACAAGACTAGTTTAAATCAAAACCCTAGATGATGAGATAAATTGGAGGGCCTACGTGTGAACTTACAGAAAACCCAGGGTAAAGTGAAATGTTCAGCGACTTAGACATTACACAGTCACATAATCTCCAGATAAGCCATAGTTAAAGTGTAGGTTAAAGACTGGTTAGAGGCCGAGGATGGGGATAAATAAAAATGTAGGTAAGTATTTATAGATTGGATGGACAATGTAAATCCTCAAGGTAATGTTGTACAAGATCTACTCATCACGACATTGTGTTGTGCTACCACATGTCAAATCTGATTCTGAGCCCGGGTAACCTAAAGAAGATCAACATATATGTTTTAAAATAGTGATATGTTAATATCTCAGCCACCCAATTTGTTGTTCGTGCCACTTGTAGCCATTTTAAATATAATTTGAATATTTAAATCTTTGACTCAGAGGGTTTCATGAAGCTTGATTGATATTTTGATCTCGAGCTATAAATACTGTGATCTAATCTTATGGATCAATTTTGAATAAGTGTTGATAACCAGAGGAATAGAAATCTGATATGCCGATATGTATTTATGTCTAGACTTGATAGAAAAGGGTTTTATATCAGAGGATAAATGTATTTAGTAGTACCTAGTCATTTCTTCATTTATGTGAGCTACTTTTAGGCTCATGCCTTGGAATTTCTTTCACCTTAGGGTGGTACACTCACATCCATGGATTAGGGAAAACTGATTGCAAGTTAGATTGGATTGCACTGATTGAAGAGAGATAGGGTTTCAAGTTGAAAATCATAATTAAATGCTTGACCTAATTGGTTGTAAGCCCTAACCCTAAATGGTTTGAAGCTTGTAGCATTCTTGTTCCTATAAAAGAATAATCAATAGCATTTAGTAGCACTAGAGAATTGCGAAAGTAGAAAGCATTAGGCTTATAATTTTTTCTAGTCTAGGATAACCAGACGTATTTTTAGATTATATTGAGATAGAATAGAAATATTATGATATTTTTCATATTATTGAACTGTGTGTTTCCTTTTCATATTGTTGTAGAAGCAAGAATTCATGATACTTAATATAAGTATTCTCATGTTTTAAGTCTCTCCTTTGTGATATCTCTTTGAGTTCTAAGTTTTCTGGCTTACTGTATAAGTCTTCCTTATAAATATGTGTATTCCACAAGTCTTTGATCTTAGATAAAATTAAAATGCTTTGGATATTACATTGATTCTATCTGGTTATCTAGTTAAGGATCTTGTAGTGTGTGATCTAAGATATTTATGTTTATGGCTTTGAATTTTTACCAATAGGGTGTTTAAACTTCAATATTGCATTTAGGAATTTTCCCAATGGATAAGGCACTGATCTAAATCAAGTATTTTATGTGGAGATATAAGTCTGTGTGGTTTGGCAATGTTCTATCCCACAAAATTTAATCAAACCTAGTACCATAGTTCTTTACTTTTACAACTGTTCTTCTTATCCCACCCATGGTATTGGAGAGTCAATGAATGATAGGTTGGCATTTAGTACATACTTACCATCTATATATTGTTCAAATCCAAAAGTAAAAGGTATTGTAAAAAATTTAGCTTAGTATGGATTAGGTGTACTTGCCTTGCTTTTACAAAGCCAGAACTGCAGAGGGCAGTCTTGACCCTATAATTTATCTAGTTATCTTATAGAGCTTTCATAATTCAAGTTAACCACTCCTAACATCAATCTTAAGATCTATTGGTTTCTTTTTATAGTTTAAATTTTTTCAAAACCAACAACATATGCATCCACTAGATAGAGCCATTAATGGGACCATTTTTTAAATTTTGAGGAAAAAATAAATTTTACATTACCAAGCATGATGATACAAGTTGGGAGGTTTTTGTTGTTTCCATTATGTAGGAGGGTTAAATTGAGGGTTGCAAAGTAGAGACATTGCGATATCACATAGAGTGTGTTGAGGAATGTTTGAATTAGTGACCCATGTGAATTTCACAAAAAGGAAGCTTAAAGACTATGAGACCATGGTATTTTCTGTCCTATTTTGCATCATGTGATTCTAGGGTGGTGTGAAATGGAAGTGTTCATTAGAGAAGAGGATTTCCATTTAGATGTAAGACCTACAATTAAGTATATTAATGGGGTTTGTCAATGGTTGAGATTCATTTACTGTTACATACTCTAAGCTGAGATTTTATATTAGACACCAAGGATGACAATCATTATAAGTTATGAGCTGTAATTCATCATCATTTATTATTATTGGGTTTCCAGAATATTCCACCTTATGTGAAACATTATTTCAATAATTTAATATGGCTACCAAGTTGGTGGCTAATCCCTCCATAAAATACTCTCAGTAGGAGATTTGTAAAAAAAAAAATTCTAATCAGAATGGTTCTTCCACTAGTTGAAGGGTCACCGAATTAGAATCCATGGCCTATTCTCTAACCAAATTTGGATATTGATGAAGAGGATCAACAAGATATTTTGAATCATCTCATGTCTGCAAAGATCATTCTACCAGTTATGCTAGATATTAGAGCAATATGTTTGAGATGGAAGTGGATCTAGAAAATTCAAAGTTGCACGCTATCTTTGTAGAGCACCGCTTCGACCAGTAGCAGTTCCAGGAGGAAATGAACTAATTATTCAGTGGACTTCACATCGACTATTCTCCATTTTTGCAAGGGTCTTTATGAAACAAACTTTCCTTTTAGATGATATGTAATGACAGGGGATTGGTAGGGTTCTTTGTAAAATTGACCTTTGTAATTATGATTATGTTTTTGAAAATATGTAAAATGTAAATTGTTGGAAGCTTGTCACTTCCTTTTCTTACACAAGGGAAACCCTAACCATATTAATAATAGATGGGAAAAGAGGAATAAGAGGGGGGAGATTAGATTCAGCAGATGGTAGAAAAATTCAATTGTACCATTTTAAAATTAATTCAAATGAGAAGACCCTTTTCTTTAAGAGTGGTGTTATGGGTGTATCTTTTACCAGATTGATTACTCTATGATTATTAAATTTATGAATTCAATTGTTATTTTCAAGACTTGTGTAGAATTTTTATTTGTCCTGCATATGCACTTGATCATTAGAAATTTATGATGAATGTTGTTGTTTTATTTATTTGTATTTAATTGGTTTCCCCTTGAGGAATTTAATTTAGTTAAACTGGTTGAATGTGGTGTACATAAAAGATTCACATTGATAGGACTAAACAATTTATTGTTTGTTCAAAAATACAAACTGTCTTGTAGGGTTGCACATGAGGGTTTGGTGAAAGAAGACTCTATAGCCAAATTTAGATAAGGGACTGGTCTTATGTTATTTTATCAAGTGGGAAAAGTTTCCATAATCATTTGAAGTTTTTTTTCAACCATGTAGGATTTAAAATTCATAATAAGAGGTACTTAGCAATTAGAAAAGTGACATTTTGATTACTTCTAACCCATATGCCAAGTTTAAATTATCACCAGAGTAAAAATAGTTTAATATACTTGAATATTGTTGAAATCGAGAAAGATGAAGTAGAGGTGCACCCTCCTTGGTGTGGAAGAGCTCAAAGTGTAGAGGAATCAGACTATATCAGAAGAATGGGCACTTCTTTAGAGTTTAAAGAAACTATAGTTTTGGGAACCAACATGGGGAATCATAAAAATTTTGGCACAAAATCAATTTTATGGAGGAAGGCATGAGATTTAAATTTGCATGCCACTTACCTCAAGCTCAATTATCTCGTCTCAATAATACCATACCTCCCTTCAATGGAAAATACCCACTTCTCTTCATTCAATTTTTTAGCTACCATAAGTTGGATCAATCTCCCACTTGGCCTCTTGCTCAAGATTTCAGCCACTTTGCCTTTGTCTCTCATGGATATTCATGGCTTTATACTATAGTTGCAAGCCTTTTAAAGTATTTTGAGATTATTTCTTACCTCCTGAAAATAACGTGGGATTAATTTTTTACCCTTCTAGAAGCTTCACATTCTCACTTTATTAATTCCCCAAGATATTAATTAAAGAGGGGACTGATTGAAAGGAGGCTCTGCTAGGGTTTCATGCGTACGATGTCTTGTCTGTGTCTTTGCTCTAGGATTTCCATTTTTCATACCACATTTACTGTGGGATTTTTGCATTAGGGTTAGCTCTTATTATGGCTCTGGCCAACTTCGGCCCAGCAGTTGTTGCTGGTGCGCAAGTTGAAGCTTCGGACAGCCATGGTGCCTCCTCTGAACAAACGTCCTCGCAAGTTCATCTTGAAGGTCTTTCACGAGGTAACCCTGATATTGTTCTTAATCTGCAAGAATTTGATTCTGCATGTGAATGGTTAGAAAAGCATACTCTGATTGGATATTTTATGGGTCCTACTCCTAAAAGTATCCTCAAAGACTCGGTTAACAAGAGATAGACCCCTCATGAGGTCCGCCTTGACAGTGTGCAAAACCTTACCAAAGGTTTTTTTCTTTTCTATTTTTATAACCCTTCTCAGGTGGAAGCGGTTTTTAATCGTGGACCCTAGACTGTTAGGTCTTCCCTGCTTGTTTTCCAAAGATGGTCTTGAGACTTCATCATCTCGGATGACAAGAAACTTAGGGTTCCTGTTTGGGTCAAATTTCTTGGTCTCCCCTTGCCATGCTGGCCATTCATTGAGTCCATTTCTAAAACCCTTAGTAAGGTCATTGTCATGGAACATGACAAATTTTTCAATGCCCATACCTAGAAGCGTGTCTGTGTTGAGGTTGACCTTTCTAGGGACCTCAAAGACACTGTTGAAATTCAGATTGGTGCCCTCACTATTTCTCAAAAAGTACTCTATTTGAACCTACCCAACACCTGCTATCGGTATCAATCGGTAGAACACAAGATTAAGGATTGTCCATTAGCAACCCCATAGGTTAAGTCACCACAAAAGGAAGCAACAGCCAAAAATTTGGAAGCCAGAAAAAAAGAAGAATGGACTACAGTTTCATGAAAAGGCAGGAATGCCTCGAGCTCCAAGATGACACAAGCTACTTCTTCTTTGGTGTCACCTTCAGAACCCTCGGCTAGAAAATCTCCTTCTTCTAGTGATCTTCCACTTCCGCTTGTTTCAAACCCTATTATCAAGGGAAAAGCCCTGTAGCGAAGCCTTCCACTACTGAAGTGGTGCTCGCGTCGCCAGTGGATTCTTTAGTTTATTCTCGGCCTTTACGTTGGTCTCGCAGTCTTGATGGACATACGGATGACCCAGAAAAAAGGTAGTTTACCTCTTCTGGAGAATTACTCTCCAGCTTCGGCTTTGTACCAGCCTTTCTACAGAATAGCTTCTCCTCTCTTGGGGACGAGGAAACCATGCAAGAGTTTTTATGATTTTTTTGTCATGGAATGTGTGAGGTCCAACTGAGCTCTCCAGAAAGTACTATGTGTGGGATACCCGTTGTAGACTTCACAGTCTGGACATGTTATGTTTACAGGAGGTTAAGATCTCTGGGTTTCTTCTTAACTCTGCCTGTCGTGTCATCTGGCTGGACGGCATTGTTTTTTCTTCTCAGCATGAAGCTGGTAAAGGTGGTGTTATTACTATTCTGACACCTCACCTTCATTCTTCTATTATTGCTCATGGTTCTGATCTGATGTAGCGTGTCACCTGGATTTTTCTTTATTTTCATAATCATTCTTTTGGTGTCATTAATGTTTACGCCCCCAATGATGTTGTTGAAAGATCTCAACTTTGGCGCTGGTTGGCAGACAATCTGCCTCCCGCCACTTGGATTATGTGTGGGGATTTTAATATGGTTGAGTTGGCCTCTAACAAGGAAGTAATTATACCTTTTCAGTGGACATCTGGAGAGAGAGAAGCTTGGTATCACATGCAAAATAAATTGGGCCTTTTTTATCCCAATGCTAACCGCCACCAACAGGGTGGGGTTTGGCATACTTGGTCCAATTTCAGAGCTGGCTCTGACCATATATTTAAGAGGCTCAATCATGCTATGATAAAGGCTCAATATTTTTTCTCCTTTTCTGAGGATCGAGGCCAACCTGTCATTCCTCTGACATATGTTACCTTGTCAGACCACTTCCCTATTTCTTTCTCCATCACTTGGCAGTTTTCTGCCAGAAGGGCTACCCAAATGCAGTTTTATCTCAACACATCTGTGTTGACACATACTTCCACTATTGCTCACATTCTTCAAGTCTAGAATTTAGAGCCTTGGCCCCACACTCATCTTGGTTGGATTCAATGGTGGAATGATTCCATTACCCCCACTGCTAGATTTCTTCTCATTTACGGCCAGCAGTTAGCTTGTTACAAAAAATGTGCTTATGAAGCTAACACTAAGGCTCTTCATAATGCTACTGATTGTCTTGCCTTGAATCCATTTGATTCTACTCTCCAGCTTGAGCTGGCCCAGCTCCATCATGAGAAGTAGATTGTTGATGCCTATGCTGCTTGTGGGGCTCAAATCAAAGCTCGCCTCCATTGGTTGGAGGTGGGCGATAAGGCCTCTAAGGAGATTTTTCATGCTCTCAAAGCCCGTCATACCAATGTTGGTATACAAAATATTAAGCAAGGATCTGACACACTTATGAAACTTTTATCCATTCTGCAAGCTTTTGTGCAGCACTATGAACAAGTGTTTGCCTCACAGGATATTTCTGCGGCCTGGAAAGAGGCTCTGAAGGCTTGTATTGATGTTACTCCAAACCGCCTTGCAATCAAGCAGCGTGCCTTTTGTGAGAAATTTCTTACCATCTCTAACCTCAGAGAAGCAACTTTCTCTATGGCCAATGATAAATCTCCAGGATGCAATGGCTTCCCCTACGAGTTCTATAAACATCTTTGGGCTGCTGTTGGTCCTGACCTGCACAAAGTCTATCTCGAGGCCTTTCACAATAAAAGTTTGGGCACTTTAATTAATAAAGGGAATATCAAATTCATACCTAAATCTGGTGATTTGGAGGATATCTTCAATTGGAGGCCCATCACCTAGTTGAATGTCTCCTATAAGATAATTGCCAAAGCTTTAGCTCTTAAAATCAGACATCTTCTTCCTCTTATTGTCCGCCTTGAGAAAACTGGTTTTATTAAGTCCAGGTATATTTGTGACAACATTATTGCTGTCTAGGAAGGGATGGAATGGGCTCGCCATTCTAAGAAGGCTACCCTATTTCTCAAAATCGATTTTACCAAAGCCTATGACTGCATTGAATAGCCTTTTATTCTAGCTATGCTTCAAGCTCTTGGATTCGGTCCTCACTTTTTATAGTTTGTCGAAATTCTTTTTGGTGATGCCTCTACTTGCATTACCATCAATGGGTCCCAATCTGATACTTTTGGTCTTTTTTGATCCATCTGGCAAGGTTGTCCGCTGGCTCCTGCTTTGTATGTGCTTGTTGCTGAAGGATTTGGCTACTTGCTTGCCAACTCTGTCTCTTTTGGATTAGTTCATGGAATTTCTCTTCCTTATTCCTCTTCCCAGCTTTTTAATGGCCACTTTGCTAATGAATCCTTTCTCACTCTTATTGAGGATGAGGAGAACATATCCAATGCCTTGCAGTGCCTGGACACCTTTTGTTAAGCCTCTGGATTTGCTATTCAATGGTCTAAAACCCTTTGCTTCAGACAGTCTTTTCTTCCAGCCCCTGCCTGGCTTAACAATTTTGGCTGGAAATGGGTCCACCATTGGGAAGTCTTTGGGTTTTGGGTATTCCCTTTGCTTTCCATGGCTCCTCTATGGATTTATGGAATGTTGTGATTGCCAAGATTGAGAAAAAGCTACAATATTGGATCTGCAAGCCTCTTTCACTTGTTGGAAAGTTTCAGATTTATTCCAAAGTTTTGGCTACTATTCATGTCTACTACTCCTCTTTTTGGGCTCCCTCAAAGGCTTCTTACCTCAAGCTGGAGCATTTTCTCTGAGATTTTCTTTGGGCCTCTGGTCCTGACGGCCATGGTTTTCATAGGGTTGCCTGGGAGTTTTGTTGCCTTCCTCGTGACTCTGGCGGCCTTGGCCTTCTCTCCACATAGAGGTAGGGGCTTTCTCTTTGTGCAAAGTGGATTATCTGTGCTCTTACCGGTAATGAGGCCTAAAAAATTCTTGTCCGACACTGCATCTCTTCAGGTTTTCCAGTTCACAAGCCGGCCTGGAAAGGCATTGGTCTCTAGACCTTACTCACTGTGAGGGAACCTGTTCAAATCTAGGGTACCTTCATCATCAAGAGAATTTGGAAAGCTTGGGAAGCTTTTAAGCCTTGGCTCTGATGGGATGGTGATGCCTTTTGCAATGGTCTTTCTTTCAATTAGGGTGATACCACAATAGTGGGTTACACTTTTTTTCCTAAACGGACATTGAAGTGTACATTTTGAGAAAAACTTTCACATTCGGATGCATATTGTCGTTAAACTATTTAAAATCAGAAGATGAAGTAAACTAGAGTCTTTTAGAAATTTTTGTCTAGATTTCAAATATTTTTTTTAAATTTTTTTTTGAGTTGATTTTAATGGGATTTTTTTTCTCCCACTAAAACTGCTATGTTGCTGAAAACGTCATTTTCAAAAAGGTACAATGACTTCGTACAACATAACTTTTTTTCTAAAATAGATATCAATGCGCTTCTTTCAAATTTGGTTTTTTAACATCCATACGGAGGGCATGCAATTGGTTTGATGCCATTATCATGAGTATTGCATATTTTATGAATGTTTGAAGTAGAGTAAACTGTAATTGTGACATACGTTGACTGCGTAACTGATAACTTGTTGTGTATTTATCGAAATTCAATTTTTTTTCTTTTGATAGAAAGAAGACTCAAAGCCAGAGGGCACTGTTATTTTTCAAATTTTTTTTTCTCTTTTCTACTATTTTTCATTGAACGTCAAACCTGGAAGTGTATATTGGATAAACAACCTACATCCGATGCACGTCAAAATACATAGACCTAATTAATTCAAAATTTATCAAATCTATATTCGTTAGAAAGCTCATTCAGAGTACTTGTGTGAAGCAAAAGGAGGTCTCCCTATTCTTCCATTTGAGCCCCGCACTTGAGCCCTGAAGCCATGAAAACTGCAGATTTCTGTTAGACTTTGCAGATAGCCTCAATTTTGGCGGTTTCGATAGAAAGTACTTTCGATCGAAACTAATTAGTTTCGATCGAAAGTACTTTCTATCGAAAGAACTTTGTTAGTTTAACATGTGTGTGGGTCAAAATCCCACTAAAATATTTACTATCTTAGTTTCGATCGAAACTAACTTAGTTTCGATCGAAACTAGGTTAGTTTCGATCGAAACTAAGCAAAAAAGGTAGTTTCGATCGAAACTATGAATGTTTCAATCGAAAAAATCAGGTACTTTCTATCAAAAGTACCTGACTAAATCATCCCACCTCACGGATTCGTGAGGAATTTCTTCCTCCAAAAAAGTGTAACCCACTATTGTGGGATCACCCATTAGCAGAGTCTTTGGTGGTCTCCATTATTTTCCATTCAAGGCATCCCTTTGGCTAAGACTCAAGGGACTAGTGTTGTGCATTTTTTCAAACGTGGCATCCAGACTCCCAAGGACCTCTTCTCTAGAGCCTCTATGGGTCTCCATTCATGGGAGGATATGCAGGTGCAGTATTGTTTGGCTCGTTCTGATCGCCAGACTTTTGATCTCTTGGTTTCTGGCCTTGGTGGAAGGATTGGAAATGGTATCCTACCATGCCTTTCAGCAATTTTAAGCCATGACTAGGCTATGGGTGGTTATCTCCTCATTTTTCGATGATAGATGCCCTAAATCAGAGATGGCATCTTCATTCCTCCACATCCCACTGGAGCTCTCGCTTTGAAACCATCTGGGCAGCCATTATAGAGCCTAAGATGGCTCTTTTTGCATGGTGCCTTCTTTTTCAAGGGCTCCTAGTTGGCCCTAGGCTCAAACATCTGCATGTTCAAGACCCTCATTATCCCTTCTGTGGTCACCCTGAATCTCTTTTGCACATCTTCTAGTTTTGTAGGAGAGCTCAACAGTATTGGTAGTAGATTCATGATTTCTTCAAGCCGTTTCAGCCTGAGCCTTTCTCTTGGAACATGATTGTCTTAGGAGATTCCCCTAGAATTCCCTCCAAGTTTACCCAGATTTGGCATACTTTCAAGATGGATATTTTGTTCGCATTATGGAAAGATAGGAATGCTATTATTTTTTCTCACAGCTTTCTTGATACGAATGTTGCTCTGTCTAACAAGGCTTGCATATTTAATAATGTTATGATGCAAATTCAAGTTCAGGCCAATAAAGTGGCCCTCGAGGTGGGTCACCTGCAGGAGCTGCTCAATCATTGGGGAAATGCTCCATGTATTTTTGCACGGGTTCCACCTAATGCCATTTCTACTGAAGGTATTCCTCCCAGAGGCCGCCATCGTGGGTGCAGCTCCTCGGCAAGCTGCTCACGCACTCCATGTTCACAAGCTCCCTGTCCCCACTCTCTAAAGGTGGTGGAAATGGTTGGCAGCACCACTCAGCTTCTCTTCCTTTCCGCTCTTCTGGGTGGTCTCCGGCACCGGCTCAGTCTGCCCCTCCTGATGCTCCTAGTTATCGTCGTGGCTCTGGTTGGCCTCCCGCCACCTCCTCCAAGTTTCCCCGCTGGCTTTGGCCATTTCACCACCTAGGGTGGAAGAGAAAGAAAAAGAAGAAGCTGAAGATGATGGGTGGTCACTTCCTAACCCTCCTATTAACCCCAATAAGGTGTGGGGTTCTGATGATAAAGATCCTCCTCCTTCTGCGACTACTATTGCTGCATAATGGCTTTATGCCTTTTTTTATGAATAGTTGTGCTTTGTATCCATCTTGGCCGTGTTAGCTTTGTGGGGTGATTCTTATGTCCCTCGGCCCCTTTTTTGTGGATATGTAACTTTGATATTTTTATTTGAAAAGGCACTATTCATCCGAAAAAATATATTAATTAAATAATAAAATAAAGGCTCTTTGGGAAAAATTGATCCATATCTGGATCCCTTAAAAATTAACTAAGTCAACTTTATAATCCACACATGCCAGCCATCCACTCAATAATACCATATGTCTAGCATGGGGGAGAATATACTTGTGTACAGATAGGACTTATTTCACACTTAGAAAAAAAATCCATCTTTCTTGCCTTCAAAGGGGAAATTGGACCCAAGTAGGGATAGTTCTAATACTTAGAATATTTTTCCTTCACTCAAGGACAAAATGACCCTTGTGTGGACAATCTCCACACTTAGAATTTTTTTTAGTTCTATATCTACCCTTGAGGGAAAAATTACTAGGGTTCGGCTAACTTCTAGAATTGGAAAAATTTCCATTCCATCTTCACCGTTGGGTGAAAAATGACCCCTATCTAGATAACTTCCAGACTTAGAAATTTTTTTAATTCTATCTCCATAACAAATTCTCTTAGAAAATATTTCAAGAAAATTCTATCGTGATCGGAAAAAATTCATACTGTTAGGGATTTTTCTTGCATGAACTATACTGCTTGATATGCTTATTTGAGCCTTGTTACTTCTTAATTCTGACTCAGAGTTCAGAGGCAAGAAAAGCCTAATTGCTAAGGACTAAAACAATATCCTTCTTCGTTTTTGAGTTCCACAACTACTCAGGCAGGTTTTACCTTGTAAGATGACTGATAAC
>MU226732.1:483153-500930 GCA_018584345.1 Thuja plicata
TCTCTCTCTCTCTCTCTCTCTCTCTCTCTCTCTCTCTCTCTCTCTCTCTCTCTCTCTCTCTCTCTCTCTCTCTCTCTCAGGCAATTTGCCCATTCATATTTATTCACAGGGTTTTTTTTTATGCTTTTCCCCCTTCAAAATCTTGTCTGCTTGTCTTGCTTTTGGTGAATGCTCCTAATTTTCTGATTTATTCATGGTATATCTCTTTACTCCTTTCTCTTTAGTTTAAACGATTTCATTGCTCCTCCTCATTTTTGTTTTTATTTTCAATAGAATCGCATTGATATCTATTTTAGAAAAAAAAGTTATGCTCTATGAAGTCAATGTAACTTTTTGAAAATGACGTTTTCAGCAACATAGTAGTTTTCATGCGAGAAAGACAAAACCATTCAAATCAATTAAAAAGAAAAAGAAAAAAATATATTTAGAATCTAGACAGAAAATCTTAAAAGACTCTAGTTTATTTCATCTTCCAATTTCAAACGGTTTAACGACAATATACACTCGAATCTGATTTTTTTTTTCAAAATGTAGGCTTCAATGTCGGTTTAGGAAAAAAAGTGTAACTCACTATTGTGGGTTCACCCCTCATGTTCATGGTCTATAAGTGCGTCTTCATATTTATATCTTTGTCAATATTAACAAAGGTATCCTTTTGGAGAAGCGATCTTCTATTTATGATTCAATGAATATGAGTAAAAATGTCAAGAATGCTATTGAAAGCCAATGCTTCCTATTCATGTGGGTGGGGTTTGAGTTTAATACTTTTAAGGGTAACAATGTTCAAACCCTAAATGTGCACAATATGGATAAAATCCTCTCTAGTATACAAGAGCTCGTTAAAGGGATAAAGGATTTCAAGGAAGGGCATAAACAACTTATAAAAACTTTGGGGGAATACATCACAAAAGTACAAGAAAAACCAAGAGAAGTTTGGTTGAGTCGTATGACCATGAAAAATAGCTCAAAAGGGCTAAAGAATTTAAGGGCCGAGGAAGAGGATATTCATAGTCCCTCTAGAGGTGCTTCAAGTTCCCATATCGGCAGTGTGAAGTGAATAAAGAAGGTTATTGTTCAAGAGGTGGCTTCTCGTTCTCTCCTTGGCCTAGCTAGCAGGTTCCACAAGCAGGACAAGGGTATTAGTCCCATTGACAACATTGTCCACAAGGTTTGTATTGTAAATGAGGTTTTGAATTAAAAAGAATGAAAATTTATTGAAAACTCTATAAGGTCTTGGGGCCTTTTGTCCCCTATTTTTGTTGCTTTTGATTAGAATATGATTGCTTTCGACTAAATAGTTTTGTCGTATAGGGATTCAAGTCCCTTCAAAAACTATTTTTCGCTAATAAAAACAAACTAATACATAACAAACAGCTCCAACTTAAGAAATGGATAAAATAATATCCATGTGTAGCTTAGGGCTCTTTAAGGTAAGCAGATAAAGGAATACTTGAGAATATTAATGAAGGTTGATTCATAAGAACTTATACGTTTTAAAAAAGATTTCAATCTCTAAGCATTCGGGTTTTCTAATATTGTTGTCGATGATTTTATTTTGCTGCTTGTTTCATGCTCTCCCTACACGGTTTCACTATGTTATCTATTATTATTCAAACGCTTATTATGCTTTTCTTGTTAGTTGCCTTGTTCTTTGTAATATTTAAATTTTACTATAACTTTTATTCACAATAAAGGAAAAAATCATGTGCTGTATCTTGAATTTCAAACTATGTATAATTTAACTTTTTACTTAAGAGAATCACCCCAATCACGATGGATTGTAAAGTTACGTTTAACAGTAAGACGTGTAGGTGCCCACTTGAGCAGATGATAGGTTGCGATCACATCAATATAATTATTTCAACTCATAGTTGGGCTATCAATATAACCAGTTTATTCGTTAAGCATGTGCCCAATCATTTTCTAAGTAGACGTGTGGATTTATTTTTTCCAGTTCTTTAATTATTTATCCAATAGTTAACTTTAATTGAGATTATTACGTTGTATGGTAATGCATCTGGGCCCCTAATGTTACATTATTAATAAATGTAGCTTGAATTAGTAAAATGCCTGTCCTCTCTGTACCAGAGCATTATTCGGTAACATGGGAATAAATTTTCAGTCATAGTGTACACATGCTATTAAATGAGTTCAATTCGTACAATAATTTCCCTACTCCCACAATAATATCAATAGAAATGCTGGTACTGTAATATATAAAAGGTGATCCTTCCAGCTTAATTAAGAGAGCAACCATACAGTTTCGATTTTACTCAATTTAAAAAAGACTGATTATTTAAATTTTCTAAGCTCACTCATATATTGCGCATCCTACCATGAAAATCTTTCACCTGAAAATGATCCAAAAAGAAAGGGTCTATTCAAGTATGTGTTTATAAAATGAGGAAACAAAATCAACAATGTAAAAAATGTACAACGATCATGTTACCTAAAACATTGATAAAATCGTATAGTTTGAGGGAACTCTTATCTTAATAGTAAAGAGAATCTGTAAACATCGAAATTATAATATTTGTTAGAGGAAATTAAATTTTGTAGCATAAAAAAAACAAGATAAAACATTATAGCTTCTGGAATTAGCTTAATAAATGTACTGTTTGAAACATTGGGTAGAAATTTTCCAACCTTCCCAACAGTTCCCCCATCTTGAACATTCGAGATGAAATGGGTTAGTGGTCTCTTCCAATTGTTTCGCGGCCATTTTTATCTGTAAATAAATAATTAATGTTTTACATCAAATTACCTGCACTATCTTATAAAAATTGGAAGGATTGAGATTATACCTCATTTTGGATTTCCTTCGCTTTTCCTGGAATCTCATAAAGCTCATCAGGTCCCCCATATAAAGAGGATCCTAAGAAGCAATGTTGTGTGCTCATTATCTTATCATGGCTTAATACTTTGGTTTTCTCCTTTGCTGTGTTGGTGGTCACATTATAAAACATATGTTACACCAGAAATGAAAGAAGAAAAATAAATGATACTAAGAGTTTCTAAAAGAAGTTAGTATTGTGTGGAGTAGATATTGGACATTCTGACATTCTTTACTCGGTGGATTTGTATTAGGAAAATTAAAGCACATTATATCTGTACAGTAATTAAAAAGTAAAAATAAAACATTTTATTCGTATGAAATTTTACATTAAATTGTCTAAATATCTATAGAGAACTGAGTTGTCCTAATTGAGTTAAATTATTATGAAACTTAAAATTTCGAACTGAATAAATATTCAAATAGCATTAATAAATCACACATTAGTAATGAAACTCATATTAAAACATTGCCATTATTGCAAATAATTGGAATATGATAACACCTATTTCCTTTTGAAATTCACAATTTGAATCTACAAGCAACAAGAACTCACCCCAAAATATCACTGACAATCTGAGAAGATTTAACCTAATATGTCGGGTCAAACTAAAAACTGAATGGGTATTTACTGTTTTCAAACTCTTACGGTTCTTGAAAATGTTACGGATCCCTTTATTTTTCTAAGAAGGAATGGCCCAGAAACATCAAAATTAAGAAAACTATGCAGTTATCTAGATACATAGATGTTCTTATGTCTGAGTAAAATTATTAATATTACATATTGCTGTAAATACAGCAAAAAGTGATAAGAATCCCTTCATGACAGCGGAATCTTACCCAAAAGGCTTCAGATGAACTATATTTCTCACCACTAGAGGAAGCAAGGTGATGAAAGAGGATAAAGCTGACTGATTTGAATAAAACAGCCATTTGGAATTGGAATGTATTATGAAATTATAAAAGAAAACAAAAGAGTTAGAGAACCTTTGTAATAGCTAACAGTAGTTTCAATTGGATGGTTTTCACTGTGCATCGGCTGCTTTAGATCTCCCAACGACTCGTATCCTGCTGAATGTACTCGACACAGAGACTGCAAAGCAGATCATTACATAGTCAATACTCTAATAAAGAAGTCGAACATGTGGAGATAATAAATCTGCGAACAGCGTGAAATACACGACTATATTTTTAGAGGATTATTATTTTCACAGTTAAGAGATTGACTCCTTTGGGCTGGGGGACGCGGGGGGGGGGGCGGGGTTCTATTGGGGGAAGCTTTCTACGGTATGGATGAGATCACAGTGATCATTTCTCCCCATTGGCTTCAGAATATGTTAAAAACATTACTCAATGCACTACATTTTATTCGAAAGATTAAAAGAAAGTATTGAAAGAATATTTTCTTAGAATCCATTCATAATCATTTGAATTCCTGTGCTCATTATGATATTGAATACTGGAATTATTGATAGTAGAACAAAAACCCTAGATGCTAGAGGGAAATCGATCTGGGTATCAGTCAGCCATCATCAAGATACATCCACTGAAAATAAGTTATACGTATGAAGCTCTTTTCATAGAAACCAATTGAGTTATTTCTCTTTAAAGCAGATAGGATACTAATCAAATGGGATTTTCCCTGGATCAGTCATTCCCTAACTCTTTTTTTCTTTACAATTATGTTGATAATAGATAATGGAGCATGATTCTTAATATGGATAATAAAATGTTACACAGTAAAATTTATAAATTGTTGCCACACAGATTTAAGGCCTCAAGACCTAATACACTACTACAGATGCTGAATTAAAGAGAATCTATGTTTGTAGATCTTGTAAGTCTATCTTGTAAAGCAATTCAATTATAACTCTTGAAAAGCACAAAGAGTCCTAATTAAATTAGATTTTATTAGCCCTCTAATTCAATCTAATGTTGATAAAAGAGCATGGAATATAAGCTGAAACATCAATAATAAAAGTATTACACAAACAACTCAAGAAATTATTGCAGACAAAGATTCATGCCTACAAGAGATGGCATGGCTAATTTCATCTGGATTAAGGTAGGTTTATATTATATGCCAATCAGAAAGTGGGTGCAAAAAGTGAGTAGAGTGGATTAAGAACAAAAAAAGAGTTTATCACAATGCAGAAGTGGATATAATAGAAAAACATAAAATCAGATAAGATTGTCAGTGATTACAATCAGTAGGCACCTCTTCGAGCCGAGTTGCAGACCCAGTTTTTAAACCCAACAAGGTTAAGCTACCCATGGACATTCTTTTGTTAGGATGGCAAACAGGGCAAGAGCTCTGCTCAAATATTTCATGTATGGAACTCTTTCTCACCACGGTATAATTCTCCATGCCCGAATTTAAACTGTAAAAGCAACGCTAATGGAAACTGAAATAGAACTCAGCCTTTACAACAGAAAGGGCAGCATTTCAGCTAATCATGAAGCATATAAATCACACACATTAATGATTGTAAGGCAACGGCTATGGTAATAAAGGCAGGGTCAGAGAAGAAATGACACATGGTAATAATGATGGTCCGCAGTGTACGCACACACACTGTCATACAGTACATAAATGGGATTTCACAACATGGAAGTTCAAAAAAGTTTTGAGTCATTTTTATTTAAATCTGGACTAATGTGGGGCGCTCATTGGAAAGAAATTTATTAAGGTCCTTGACTGTAGAAACGACCATAATATTCTATGAATTGTTAAAAACACTCTTCAAAAGGATGAATTAGCAAGATAACATGAAATTAGGTCAGTTGATATCCAATAGCCTCTTGACAAATATTAGAATTTTTATTAAGACAGTTTAACTGATATGGTACATAGTAGATATACATGAAATTGAGGTTGATATTTTAAGGCATCTTCTTGTCGGCAGAGTAATTTTCACATAAATGAGAGTGTACCGTGAAAACATGGTGTGCTGTCCTTTTTTTTTTTTTAATAGTGACTGATTCAAACAGAAGAAATATACAATATTTTCACGTAACTCGTGCTTGTGGGTTACGTGTCCATGCACATTAAATACTTTGTCCTATCCGTCTCTGCCTTAGTAATTAGTCATTTCCCAAATGGTTACTTTGCATAATGTTGCCCATCCCAATGGCTCACCTCCTCATAATTACTAATGCATTTCAGTGTGAGTAAAACGAAATATATTATATATTTGTCTCCTAGATATGAGTTTTCTTTTTGGGTTTTTTCAATTAAATGGCAATTTTTTTCTAAAATTGTATAAAGTACAATTTTAGTCTCATATGATATATTACATATGTGAGTGAAGATTTAAATCATGATGGATGTAGTAATCAAGAAATATATCATATTTTGGTCCCATCTTTTATCATACAAATATGAGGATTTAAATCTTGGTGGATGTTGTAATGAACATATGATTATGACTCGCAAACCAATCACTATATGGAAGTAAATGCGGCATTAGTAATTGTCTCAAAATGTTTTTGATTAAAAAAGAAGCCAAGACAAGGGGGCTGACCCGAAAGACATAGCCAGCACAAGAAGTGCAGACTATCAGCAGAGAACCAACATAGGACGGGAGTCAAAACACCCTCACCCAATACCCTTTTCCAACATCAAAAACCAGAAATAAAACTAACAGGCCGCAACTCCACCATAGAGCTGGTAACCAGCCTGCACTCCCTAATAGACCCGAGCTTCACCTTGAAGCTGGTAACCAGTTTGTGAAAGCAAGTATCCAAGCAATTAACATTTAAACAAGAATTATAGCGAATAGTAAAGCAGTTAAAACTAAACCAGTAGCAAGAGTAATTCCTAACAGACCTCAGCTTCACCTTGAAGTTGGTAACCAGTCAGTGAAAGTAAGTTTCAAAGTAATTAAAATAGAAGCAGAAATTACTTATAAATGTAAGGGAATTAAGTCTAAACCCAACGGAAAAGTTCATCAAAAATACAACAAGGCCCTCAATGGCCAGCCACCAGAAATCAATAACAAAACAAAGCATTGAAAAAGGAGAAGGTTAATTGGGGCTTTTACCCCCATTGTCCAGCAACAGCTTGAGCCAATCCTCCGCAAGGAATTGAAACAACTTCTCATTCTTGTGTTCTTCCTCCTGGGTAGACCACTTCGCCAAGTGTAGAAGCTGGAGAGTGGTAGCCGCCAAGTGCATAACCTTAACCGCGAACCTAGCAACCTTGTTAAAGCTTTCACCTAGATTTTTTATTTCCTCCTTGACCTCTCTTAGATCTATTTTAGAAACCAAGTCCAGGGAGGAAGCCTGAAGAGTTTTAACATCCTTCTAGATCTAGGTTATTTTATTCGCCATGGTCTGAAGACTCGGTCGCCATTTCCTTAACCTCCAGGGTCTCAATTTTTGTATTCTCCTCCCCTTGGGTTCCTTTCCCTCACCTTGGGGTACGCAGGCAACGGGGATGTGTTCTGTGAGTCCGCAGTCTTATCTTCGAACAACTTCTTCTTGGAAGGGTCCATGGTGGCCATAGTGAAGCTGGCTAAAACTTGGGGACAGTCATGGCTCTTCTTATCCTCATCCAGATCTTGAGGGTCTTTACCTTTTTCTTTCTCCTTGATCTTTCTTTTCTTCCCCTTTTTAGTGTTTCCACTAGTGTCGATTTTTTTAACCTCCTCCTCCAACTCTTCTGCTTCCTCGTCATCTTCAATGTACAGTTTCCTAACCGCTTTCTACTTGAATCAGGTTTTAGCAATTCTGTGGGACCTCCTTCTGCTCTCATTATCTTCCTCATCCTCCTCAGACTCAATAGTGATTTGGGTGCCACCCGTGGACTCCGCTTTTACCTTCTTAGTTTTTTCAGGGGTTTTGGAGGAAGACGAGGGGTTAGAAGTGCCCATCGCCTCCATAGGGCCCTTCGGCATGGTAATACCCTTTAAAGACACAATTGTAGGGGGACACAGGGCAAGGTGAAAATTATAAAGGTGGAGGATAAGCCTTTGGTGGAGGATGCAATAATTTTTCTTGGCTTTTAACTTCTCTCTCACATCCAAAACTGTGGTTTCAAGAGAGTGAAGAAGATAAAAAGGGAAGGATATAGTATCATTGTACCTGAAGTGGTTAAGAAAGTAAAAAGTGGTAGTTGTAGGAAGTGCCAAAATGACCTTCTAGGGTAATGTACTTCATGAGAATGAGGTAGACATCATTCCATGGGCTAGGAAGCTCCTCTCTTTTTAATCCTCCACGGATTGGAACCAAAACCTCCATTTTCTTGAAGAATCTCGCCTTACTAGAGTCGTCACGGCTCTTCGTAATCTTTTTCCACTTTTTCCCCTCTGTGGAAAGCCTCGTAGCCTGGGGTATAACTTCTTCATTTACCTCGAAGGTAATGTCATTAATAGTAACTTTGCGTTCACTCCAAGTTTTAACCAGCTACATGGAGATAATTTCATCACATCCTCCCATAGCTTCCAGGTAGGGGTAAAACCCACATTCCTTTAGATAGGTTACCGCACACTGGTTTTTGATAAAACCCACCTCAATCCTTGGGGGTTCCACCCTCATTATATCACCGCCCATATCAGAGCTATTCTAAGGATTCACCTCAATCTGTATCTCCACCAACATACCACCCTTCTCTCTGCCACCCAATACTCTCAGAACAGAAGTCTTGCAGATGCTATCAACATGAAACCAGAGGCTAGAAATACACAGGATGAAAAACTAGTTGGGAATAAATTTGAGCTTTTTAATGAAATGACAAGTACCTATCACAAGGTTAGCCAGAGTAATTACAAATGTTTTTGAGTATTCTGGAATGATTTCCTTTCCCATAATTAATGCACCACTTAACCTCATCTGTCTTGTCAAGCGTGCCCGGCCTCGTTTTATTCTCCGCGTCAATTTCAAATATGAAAAAGATCATACTTTTTCCTAAATTGGAGTTAATAGCCCATCTTTTCAGAATTGTAAAAATATTAAAAACCTTTCCCATCACTTTTTGAAAATTTGAATTTTGCCCAATCCTCGTGATTCTACCCACCACCTCTCCCATCCAATCAAAGTTGATCTTATACTTCATAGGTTTCTTTTTCAACAAGTAAGACCGTTTTCTTGGAAAGGGAGCCCAAGTTTCTCCAACATCTGAGACCTTGTTGATTAAGCCATGTGGCTGCCAACTTGTCATCCACCACATTTCCCTCCCTAAAAATGGGTTGTAATTTAATCTTGTCGAATCTGGGGAGCAGCGACTAGATGTCCTGCAGCAGATTAGACAGCCTCCAACCAGCTTTAAAGTTTACTTTAACCATCTCAATAATGATTTTGGAGTCCCCCTCTATGACCAATCTTTTAACTCCGAAGGTAACTGCCACCTTTAGGCCCCATAAGAGGGTAGATATTTTTGCCATGTTATTTGACCCCAATCCAAAGTTTATCACATAAGCAATGATCATTTTCCCATTTTTGTCACGGAAGATACCTCCACCCGTAGCAACTCCTTTAGAGGCAGCTCCGTCAAAGTTCAATTTAGTGAAATTTTCCTCTGGGGGGGACTATTTTGTATTTCATCTCGCCAAAGCCTTGGAACAGTTGAACTCATAGAAGGATGAAGGTAGTTTCCAAAGCTTAGCAACCAAACAGTCAAAACTCTTAGGGGGGAGGGGGTGGGTTTCCAGCGGGAGGTAGAAAGGTTGTCCTTTAGTAGATTCACAGCCAGTCATGCCATCCATTCTGTATCTTTTTCCTCCCCTCTGGAAATCTGGTTGTTCCTTTCCTTCCAAAGGCTGCAATAGATATGCGGGGGTAACAACCTCCAAAGGGTGTTGATAAGCGGGTGCTTCACGAGGTTTCCCCAGTTGCATATGAATTGGTCCAAGTCCTCCATGAAGACCCAATTCAGTCTCATAATACTCATAATTTTAGTCCAGACCAAAGTCACGTAAGGACAGTAGATGAAAAGGTGGTTGATAGATTCCATATGAGTTTTGCAAAGAGCACATCTATTGACTAGATGTATGCCCCTTTTTTGGAGATTATCTAATGTAACAATTTTACCATGAAGGGCAGTCCACTAGAAGAAATTGATCTTGGGGATTAATTGAGGGATCCAGACTTTCCCCCAGCTCTTTTCATCAGCCACGGTCTTTAAATTGGTTAGGTAAGCACATTTCACTGTTATTTTCCTTGAATTGTTATGGCACCAAATGGCTTTGTCTTCAATCTGAGATATAGGAATTCTGACACCATTAATAAGCTTCTGGATTTCTTTTATATAAGGCGGGACTTGAGTTTGGTCCTGAAAAGCATCGGCGAGTGTTTTCCATTTTTTACCTTGAGAGATCTAATCGTTGACTTTACCTCCAAAGTGAGAGATCAATCTATCCTTGATGAGACCAAACTTTTCCTGTCCCAGGGGTTTTTCCCCCACCCACCAATCTTCCCAAAAATGGATCTGGGTGCCATTTCCTACCAACCATTTTAGACCTTTGAAGAGACTACCTTTGCTTTTATAAATGAAATTCTTGATTTTTGAGCCAGAGGGAAGACTTTGCCCGTAGGGGAATTTGTCGTTATAGAAGTATTTGGCCTTCATAATTCTACAGAACCCAGCGGTTCCTCTAAAGAGTTGCTAGCCCATTTTAGAGATGAGAGCTTTGTTCAGGTCCTTGTTTTTTCTCACACCCAGCCCTCCGAGTAGCTTTGGTTGAAAAATAGTTTCCCAATTGACCAGGTTCATTCTAGCATTTTCCTCTGTCCCAGACCAAAGAAAGTTTCTCTGATTTTTTCCAACTTCTCTACAGTTCTGTCATTTATTTTAAAGAGGGACAGGAAATAAACAGGAATACCTTGGAGGGAAACTGAGAGTAATTAGAGTTTCCCAGCATTACTAAGATCCTTACCTTTCAAACCCGCCAATTTTTTCTACATTTTCTCTAGACTGGAGTTCCAGAATTCATCAGTGACTTCCTTCACCATGAGCAAGAGACCAAGATAGGTATTCGGGAGTAAAGCTCCCTTACAGCCCAGGGAATCCACAATTAAATTCTTCTTTCTCAGTTCAGTGTTGAAGAAGTAGATTTTTCTTTTGTTGTAATTGATCACTTGGCCAGACGCTATTACATATTTGTTCAGGAGGTGTTTCCACTCTCTAGCTTCTCAAAATGTTACACTCACTGTCATGGACAATTGTGAACATGATAGATGAAACCTGTAACCTTTTGAACACTTTTGATAAGGTACACATATCCCATGTGTACAGGGAAGCCAAACAGGTTGTTGAATGGTTTGCCAACTTGGTGGTGAAAAGTGCCAAGCAGAATCACTGGCTTCACAAAGGAGATCTCCCATGTGAAGTGAAGGATTTAGTTGATTATGACAGAATCCAGGGAAAGGAGGAATTTATTAGCATTTATCATGAGAGTTAATGTTGCGCTTTGCAACAGCTTTTCGTAAATGGAAAGTACAAGATCAGCATGAAAGATAATGATTACAAGTCACACCCGCACACTTATTGAGTGCCCATTTGCAAAGGTAAACCTTATCTTTCAAGGCACAGTAGAAGAACAATTTGGAATAAGTCGGTGAGAAAGTGTTTGTTACGTGGTAATTTCCTGTCTATGAAATAGAGCTTTTTTCTAGCTATGGGAGGTGAAAGACAAAAGGGAGCCCTCTAAAGACTGTGAAAAATGGAGGAGATAGACCAAGGTCTGAAACTACCGTCAAGAAGGTGGAATTTCCACTTTCATTAAAAGGCTTAATGGTGGGAAGACTTTGGTGACTAAAATGTTTGTGAAAAGCTGGGATGAGGGCAGTGTTGTGATTGAGGGAAGAAAATTTATGGTCACTAAGGAGGTTATCTCCACTGTTACTGGAATCCACGTTGTTGGCAAAAAAATTTATAGAGACCGTAAAATCTCTGACTCTGCGATAAGTGACTTTGTGAGGAATGAGGAAGAAAAGAAAGCTCTTATCAAATCTGGGACCTACTATCTTCCTGAAGGGTTCAAAAGGATGTGGAGATTCATCCTTGGGGCCATCATCTCTTATATCACGTTGGACACCAGGTTTGATAGGATCAAAACCTACCACGTTGTCCTCATGAACCATTTTTGGGATGGTATGCAGGTTTCTATCCCCTTTTACTTATATGCTTCTATTAATTAAAATATCAATGGGTTTAGGTATAAGGCTATTGCAAATCCTACTTTGCATGAAGGGATTTTACTTCTTATTTATGAGTTTTTTAAAGCCAAATTTTGGGGAAGGAGGTTGCTCAGAAAGATGACATGGATGCCTCTAGCTCTGACTATATTTCTTCGGAGACTGGACACAGTGAGGGATTGCATTTTGAGGGGCAAGAAGATTATGACACTAAAAATAAGAATCTGGGTTCCTCCTCTAAGAAGCGTATTACCAGTATTCAAACCATTAAAAAGAAAAAAAAAAGGTTACTCCATCACAAAAGTAGACTACCACAGTAATATCCTCTGAGGATGAGTATAATAAAGATGAGGAAGGGATGAAAAGAGAAAGTGAGTAAGATATTTTCAGTGAAAAAGGAAGAAATAGAAGACAAACTGCCATTGTGAAGAACAAAATAAAAAGTGCAACAACAGGGATGAGAGCGCTAGCTAGAAGACTCCCAAGGATCAGACTCATAGAAATTGCCCTGGCTCTTTTCACAAGGAGAAGGAGAAGACCCAAGATTAAAATTATGATACTAATCAGGAAATTCCCTCTCCCCAGCTCTCTAAACCCCAAAACATGACGAATAAGAAAGGGTGAGACAATGATTACTGCTGCTATATGTTTGAACAAGGGAGGAAAACAGTTTGGCATAACTTCAATGTCAAATCTTCCAAAATTGGGATAACCAAGGTAGTCATTAATCCCAAAGTTATCAAAGGTGAGGACAGTCGGATTAAGCTGGAGGAGTTGATTGACCCGGCTATGGTGGTTCTCAGTGACAACTCGAGGGAATTTGAGCTGGATCTTCTCCATAATTCTAGGAATAGCATGCTAGAGAACTACAGGTCTATTAAATTTTTATTCCATGAAGTGGAGGATCTCAAGAGCAGAGAAAAAGGGACAGACAATGCCAATGGGGATAGCATTGATGTTGATTAGATGAACCTGAGGCGATAGCATTGATGTTGATCAGATGAACCTGAGTACAAAGGTCATAAAAATGGAGGATAAGATGATAAGCTTTGAGGCTACCCTTAAAAGCATTGTTGAACAGAGCTTCAATATCCTCAAAGCTTCCAATGAAAACACTAACTCTCTCATTGATAAACATGAAGAAAAACTAGATGGGACAGAAGTGGCCACTATAGGTGTGGAATAAGAGAAGAAGACAGAACAGGGTCCTGGTAAGAGAATGAGGGCCAATGCTAAGAACAAGAAGGATAATGATATGCCGATAGATCTCTATAAGATCAAGAATTTTTCTACTAATATGGAGCTCCCTCAGGCCAAGGTGGCTAGCCTGGTGGTCAACATATCTTGATTGGGGCCCCTGGTTCTTTTCGCTTTCTATGTCCTTTTTTTCTTTTTACAAGCTTAGTTGGTTTATGTTATGGTTATGTGGTAGCCTTATCCGTGTTTTAGCTTTGTTACTTTTTGTCTGGGATTACTTTTACCATCACTCTATTTTGGGTTTCAGGAACCATGTAAAACATTTTTTACTTAATAAAAAACATATGATCATCCTCACCAATTGTATTGCAATATTTTAGTTACATAAGATTCACATTGTTGTGGAAAAAAAATTATTTTGTAAGTTTAGATTTTAATAACTGGACAATTTTTCTTCTAAACATATTAATTCATTTGAATTTTTTTTTATATAAATATGTATTATAGTTAGAAATATATGAACACAATAAATGAAATGGGAGAACAAGACAAAGGGAAATTAGAGTTACATATGAATTTTTTTATAGGAGTTAGAAGATTAGACCTAACTATGTTATTGAATTGAAATAAAAAAACTCATATGCTGATATATTTTAGTGTCTAATTATTTTTTTTAAATAGTGTTAATGTCACATTCGAGGATCTACCTTTGTTAACTCTCTAATTTAAACAAATAAAATAAATAAACACTAGGTTGAGAGTACATGTTTCATTAAGTGATGGTATCTAGGTGAAAGTAGAAATGAAGATAGATGATGTGTATATAAATGAAAGAAGACATAGAAAGGTAGAACTGATATTGGAAGTATTCGTATAGTAAATAATGCTATAGTTTGGAAGTTGAAACGGTCCACGTGAAGTGGACAAGCACATCCTAAATTGGTAATAGGGTGTTTAGGTCACTATGACTTGAGCATGAGAATTTTAGTAATAAATAAAAGGGTGGTTACATATTTGACACCTAAGGGAATAGAAAATGCATTCAACATCTGAAACCGAAAAGAAATTTAAATATCACAATGGAATTATATATTAAGGGGTGAGAACAATAGAAGAAAACTATGAATTGCTGAAGTTGACTTGTGGGTGTTAAATATAATTTTCCACATGGTGCCATATTCAATAATAGAGGTTTGAAGGAAAATGATTCATGTTACCAAGATATCTAAGCAATTAGATAATCTAGATATAGTTTTGTCGACAGATTGTCCCTTTTTATGCCCTGTTCTATAACTTGTGCAGGATGTCAAGTCTAAATTTTTCAATAAAAATTGGTGGATATATGTGCTACTCATTCGATTATCCTTGCAAGGCCTCCAGTGACCTAGATTCATGTCAATTACAATATTTCACACTTTATAAGCTAAGGGGTGATTTTCTAGGCAGATTGCATAATCTCATCAACAAATCCTTTATGCAAACCCTATACTTAGAGGATTACTAGGCATACTGCATAGATGAGAAATAAGTAATACAGAGGCAATATCAAAGGTGGAGTTAGAATAAAATGAATACAATGGGGTTTTTTTAATATTATATTCGAGGTTCATAAAGATTATGATGTCATGCAAAAAATTGTACACTCTAAAATGCACCAATTTTTTTTTGAAAGACAAGGTTTGCAACTAATTTACACAGTTTTACAGATGTCCAAAATTTGACAAAGTCGAGTCTACAGTTCAACATAATTAACTTGAATGGTAACATGTTTAAGTTTACAATTTTTAAATGAGGAAGGTGTTGAGAGTTTACCAAGAGGAGAATCATAACAAGGTTCATACTTGCCAACGTCCCTCACCCCTATGAGGATTCATATAGATTGGTCTAAAAGGTTACAAGATAATAATGTCATTAAAATAGTTGTGCAATTAATTAATAGGCTAATTAGAGACATACTAAGGTACTTTATTCTTGATCTTTATTAAGAAGTTATTAAATTCCTTAGGGTTACATAGCATCCCGATTATTAAGGTGTACATTTACATTGCACACAAATGTTATTTTCCCTCAATGCAACCTAAGGGTTTAATTGGATAATAGTTTAATAATATTAAGCCCCCAATATTATGTCCTTGAATCAGTTAATATAAATAAATATATTTATAGTGGCTAGTCGACTTTTTATTTTAAAAAAAAATATATTAAGCCCCCAAAATTTCTTCTGATTAAACACATTAATCTGCACTTAAATGTCAAATATTACATTGTTTAATGTTGCTCAATAGTATTACTTTTATAATAATCATTATACTGGCCACATATATTGCTCACATAAAGGTAACATTATAAATTTTGTCTTTAGTAACAACCTATTTAATTTATTTAATAGTATCTTTCCACTATCAATCTCAAGGGTGATTTAAAAATTAACGACCTCCTCTTTTAATATATAATCTTTTCATAATTACCCTAATAAACCTAAATAGAAATTAAAATATTAAACATTGCCAAAGTTCATTAATTAAGTTCGAAGATTCCCTTTCCTAAACTTCATTCCTATAGGGTTATTTAATTTACACATCCATCTATTTTTTGATTAAGTAAAACAAGTTTTACAAGGTTCCTGAAACCTGAAACAGAGGTTTAAAATACCATAGTTAAAGTATCAAAACATAGCGAGTCCAAAAGATAGGACAGGCCAAGAAAGGTCAGAGAAAAAACTAAGCTTCTAAAAAGTAGAAATAAATAGAGACAGCAAGAAAATTCAGGGAACCTCAAGATAAGTCCACCATGATATTGGCCACCTCGGCGTCCTTCAGCTCTATGCTGGCTGTCAAATCTTTAATTTTCTAGATCACCATCTCCAGGTCGTTGTCTTTGGTATTCTTGGTCTTTGCATGGGTACACTTGTCTGGCCCTTGTTCAATGTTCTGCATAGCCTCAGTATCCTTGCTGGCCGCATCCTTCCTAGGTAACCAGTTTCTCCTCCACCTTCTCAATCTGAGCATTGGTTTTCTCTCTAGTCATTTTAAGAGTGTTATAGCTTTGATTTGCTATTTTCTTGAGGGATGTTTCGACCCTGGTCATGCTTTCCTCTAGTTTTTGGAAGCGAGTGCAAAAGTTAAATTCACATCCACCGTATCATTGTTTCTGTTCCCCATGTTAGTGTCATTTACCCTATTTTTGAGGTCTTCCACCTCTTGATAGAGTCACTTGATCATCCTGTAGTTGTCGAGCATGCTGTTTCTGGAGTTGTTTAGCAAGTCAAAGTCAAATTCTCTAGTGTTGTCACTGAGAACAACCAGAGAAGGGTCAATAAGTTCATCTAACTTAATACGGCCACTATCTCTAACCAAAACCTTTGGTTTATGATCTTTCTAGTTATCCCCATTTTATCCGACTTTGTATTGAAGTCTCTCCACCCAATGAACTTCCCATTTTCTGCCATGTAATTGTTGGAGTTTTGATCCTAAGAGTTGATTGTTTGTATGTTTGTCATTGATGACAACATATAATACATAGTAGTAGTTCTGTATGAACTTATGTGAATGATTACATGAAGAATTGCGTGGATAGATACATGTTGTTGACATTTTTATTAAGTTATGTTCATAAACGCAGACCCAGATATGATGTTTCAGTAAAGTTATGCAATTCTGTTATTAGTAGTTACAATTCTGGAAGTATAACGGTTTAAGGCCGAAGTATATAATGTGTTTTATGATTTGCGCCTATCTTCAGGATATACATGTGTATATGCATGATTAATTATGAGTTTAGGATATAAATCCAATGGTGCCAAATGTGTTTCAAGATGATTCCAAAGTTATGGTTAATTTGGTGAGGTCGATCAAGTGAAGCGTCGCGTCTATTCAGCATTGACATGCGCAGACTTAATATTGTTTGCATGCTTAGTTAAGCCGACTAAGATATTTATGAAGTGTTTCTAAGAGCCGACATGACCTTCTAATTTGGAGAAGATACTTATAGTAGTTCAATTTTGATACGCTAGGTGTGAATGATACAAAATGTGAAGAAAGATGTACAGAGCAGATTATCAGAGTTGGTTCATTCATCAAATGTCTATGTGAAGAAGAAGTGAAAGATTGTAATATAGTAGAACTGATCAAGACAATAGGTCTACTCTATAGTTCATCATCAGATATAGTGCATATCTATTATATAGAAGGTTGTAGCCTACACCATCAAGCAGTGAGCTTTTGGACAGTGAGTCCACCACCCCTAACAGGGTTATTTGTAAAAGACTCCTAACAGGGTCCGACCCTTAACCAGGTCACTATACTTATTGCATTGTATTGTACAACTCCTAACAGGGTTGAAATATCTTCTAACAGTGATTACTACAAACAAGTATAGTTCATTGTGGGTGCTAATTCCCACCGGAGTTTTTACCATTTGGTTTCCTCATAGTCAAATTGTGTGTTGAGTACTGTGTTATTTGATTATGCATTTACTTTTTTATATACTAAAGGTAAAGAAGTAAAAAGGACTTAATTAACTGATAATTGATTCACCCCCCCCCCCTCTCAGTTATCCTTTGGGACTATTCTAACAATTGGTATCAGAGCCAAGTGCCTTGGAGAAGAAGCCT
>MU226732.1:502712-537036 GCA_018584345.1 Thuja plicata
GAATGAATCCGGATTGAAACTAAAATGTCTGAGATCAGATAGAGGAGGAGAGTTCACCTCTGATCAGTTTTATGACTATTGTGAAGAGCATGGTATTAAAAGACAGTTGAGTGCACCTAGAACCCCTTAGCAGATTGAGATTGCAGAAAGGAGGAACATGATCATACTTGATACAACGCACACTATGATGATTGAAGGAAAAGTCTCACACACATATTGGAGAGATGCAGTGAACACAACATTATATACTATCAACATAACGGGCAATTGAGGCCAGGCACAGATAAGACATCCTATGAACTTTGGTTTGGCAATGTACCTACAGTAAAATACTTCAAAATCTTTGTCACCAAGTGCTACATCAAGAGAGATGATGGTGTTGGTAACTTTGATGCTAGAAGTGATGAAGGTATTTTCCTTGGTTATTCTACTAAAAGCAAAGCATATAGATGTTTCAATTTGAGATTAAAGAAGATAATTGAAAGCACGCATGTTAAGATTGATGAAAAGTTTATGGTTCAAGAAAGATAATATGAATATGCACCTATGATTGAGGATGAATCCAGATCTAACAACAAAGATACTGTTATTGAAGAAATATTTTATTACATTGATGTCTCATGCAATGACCTTGAATCAAGCAGAGAAGAATAACAGATTATAGAAGAAGAAGACACACCTAAGGTTCCAAAATTCACATCTAGATACCACTCTAAAGATGACATCATTGGAGATCAGAGCAGTAGTGTTTTGACCAGATCTAAAGCAAAAGTTCTAGTAATGGATGAAGAGGTATGTTTACTTTCACAGTTTGAACCCTTAAGTGTTGAGGATTCTTGTAATGATTATGATTGGAAGAATGCAATGAAAGAAGAATTAGATCAGATAATCAGAAATGACACATGGGAATTGGTCCCCAAACCCAGTGAAAAAAATGTGATTGGAACAAAGTGGGTATTCAGAAACAAGATGAATGAATATGGTACAGTAGTTAGAAACAAAGCAAGATTGTTATGCAAGGGATATGCAAAGAGAGAAGGAATATACTACACTTTCTGCAGTTACAGTTCTGGAAGTATAACGGTTTAAGTCTGACGTATATAACATGTTTTATGAGTTGCGCCTATCTTTAGGATATGTGTGTGTATATGCATGATTAATTATGAGTTGAGGATATAAATCCAAAGGCGCCAAACGTGTTTCAAGATGATTGCAAAGTTATGGTTAATTTGGTGAGGCCGAATCAGTGAAGCGTTGCGTCTGTTCAACATTGACTTGCGTGGACTTAATATTATTTGCATGCTTAGTTAAGCCGACTAAGATATTTATGAAGCTTTTCTAAGAGATGACATGACCTTCTAATTTGGAGTAGATACTTATAGTAGTTCAATTGTGATACGCTAGGTGTGAATGATACAAAATGTGAAGAAAGATGTACAAAGCAGATTATCAGAGTTGGTTCATTCATCAAGTGTCTATGTGAAGAAGAAGTGAAAGATTGTAATACACTGGAACTGATCAAGAAAGTAGGTCTACTCTACAGTTCATCATTAGATATAGTGCATATCTATTATACAGAAGGTTGTAGCCTTCACCATCAAGCAGTGAGCTTTTGGACAGTGAGTCCACCACCCTAACAGGGTTATTTGTAAAAATACTCCTAATAGGGTTAGACCCTTAACCAGGTCAATATACTTATTGCATTGTATTGTGCAACTCCTAACAGGGTTGAAATATCTTCTAATAAGGATTACTACAAACAAGTATAGTTCATTGTGGGTTCTAATTCCCACCGGGGTTTTTACCATTTGGTTTCCCCATAATCAAATTGTGTGTTGAGTACTGTGTTATCTGATTATGAATTTACTTTTCTATATACTAAAGGTAAAGAAGTAAAAGAGACTTAAGTAAATGATAACTGATTCACCCCCCCCACTCCCCTCTCAGTTATCCTTTGAGACTATTCTAACAGTAACAGCTAAATTCCTTCTCCTATTCCATCCCAGTGTCGGTTTGAATTAACACATCCATATATTATTTAAATTAAGCTGTAATAATACTTTAAAATAGGGTTAACTAAAATTCCACATGTTATAACATTTAAATACAAATGAGATTACATTAAAACCCAATTTAAATTTTAAAATAACTTACTAAAAAATATAAAAAATAAAGCACTTATGTTGGGGGGAAATATGACATTCCAAATTAGGTTAACCCTAACCCTGAGTAAGAATAAGGGTTACGGTGAAATTACATCATCCAAAAAAGATAAAATTTTGTTTTTTTTCCCTTTCTATTCTCTTTTCTCACTCTTTCTTCAAACGCTAATTGTTTTTTTTTTCATTGTTATACTTGTAGGTCAAATGGAGATTCTAACATGGGATGCGACAAACAAATGTATATGGATATATATTCATATTTTTTTCTGCATATAAATTGAATTGAAGGGGCCAAAGAAATTAAAATATTCTTTTTTGAGTGTCGCGGGACTTCTATTATGTGCCCAAATAATATCTTTTGCTACCATGTTTTTATTTTTCACAAGTTTGAATTTTTATATAGGGGCAGTGGTAGTTGGGGCACCATGGGGGTTAAGGGAGGCTTTCCGCCCCTCCCCATGATATGGCGAGGCCACATTCATGGTATTAGCCAGCTGATATGGATTTTACCATAACGTGGGGTGCAACATAAAGTTTCCAACCCCCGCTGCATTATATGAGGGTCACAACCATTCTTAGGGAGCCATGGTTACCTCTGGTCTCTTCGGCCCTAACCCCTAAAAAATTATTATTTATTTATTTAATTTTGGTTTATATTTTTAACTTATATATATATATATATATATATATATATATATATATCCCAAGATGTGGTAAGGACATGTATTTCTGAAGCCTTAAGGGAGAAGTCCCGAGATGGGTATGAATATGTATTCCAGAAAGCTTGAGGGAGCCTACTTGTAGATTGGTTTTCAAGTGTCGTATGACAAGTAATTCCCCATCCTCCTTAGGTTTGATGATTAGGAGATAAGTAAGGAACTGGTGCTTAAGTGTGTGTGTGTGTGTGTGTGTGTCAAACGTTAACTGGTAAGACAATTTCTATCTTGTAAAGTGTCATATCAATTGATTGATGAAGAAGATTTCAAAAGAGGAGATAACAAGAAGACCTGGGGAAATGGTTGAGTTATGAGAAACTATAATGGATACTTGATGAGATTTCACCTTGACAAGGTAATATGTTATTTATCTTTAACACCAAGTGAAGATTGAAAAACCGAGTAGCAGAGCATAAGATTAAGAAACATGAATTCAAGCACTTTGTGCTGAGTGATGTGAGTGTCGAACAAGCGACAATGTATGCCAAGAAAATATAGTGTCAATCGAGCATCAACATTTACCGAGCATCAGTGATTACCGAGTTATCCAGTGAAGACCAAGAGGAAGAACACAATGATGATCAAGTGCCAATATTTTAATAGTTTGAGAAGATATAAGATCCCAGCCCACATAGTTGAATTCTTGGGATATGTGAAGTGTATTTAAGATAAGGGTGATTATTATGGACAATTAAATGAGCATTTAATATATGTTTAACCATTTTTATGTATGGATTCAAGGAGTTTTGAGATGTATTCTACAAGGTAGAAGGAGAAAAAAATGTTGGAAGGATTCGTTGGATCTGACCAAACCTCAAGATCTATGGTGATGATTAAGAAAAAAAAGATAAAGATACCTAATCAGAGAGGTATAAGATTAACCTAATTGGACGTTATGTTTGTAGAGGTTGATTCAGTTGATTGGAAAATCTAAGGAGAAGGTAGAGAAGGCTTAGAAGAGTAGTATATGACTACACAATGGTGATTTCTTGATGGATTTCCAATAAGATCTGAGAGATAGGGATGGTCCAATGGAGGCCAGTTAGTGAATTATCATTTGAGAAAAAGTGATCTATATTTGGAAAGTGAGTTGTATGTTTTAGATCAATCTACGGCTACTTTCTAACCATTATATCTGTCCAAATCCTTTTAACCAAGGTTGACCTAATAGTCATATTGTAAATCCTTCAATCAAGGTGGCATTCTAATGGAATGGTCTAAGTCCTCTAACAAGGCTCACTTTTTATAGGGTGATTAAATTCTGTAATAGGGTCACATTTAATAGTGTATATTGTAACCTTTAACAAGGTTGGCTCCTCATAGAGCTCAATTCATAAAAGTGAAAATTTGGTACCATGTTACTCGTGGTTTTTCCTATATGAGGTTTCCATGTTAAATCTCGATGTCATACTTGTGTGAAATTTATTTGATGTGTGTTACTTTTTAAAGATTTATATTCTGCAAGTTGGTTACTTTAGGACAATGGATTGCAATTTTATGCTATTGATTATATGTTATAGAGACTGAGTGAATTGTTGAGTAGATTTAAGTTGGTTGCAGTGTTTGAAAGTTCAATTGGTACATCTGGACCTATGGATAACTGATTCACCCCCTCTCAGTTATTTTAAATCATTCAAATAATTGGTATCAGATCATTTTGGTGTTTGTAAAGGAAATTTTGAAGGTCCTTGAAGCTAAAGATCAAGATGTATAAAAAGGAGGTACCGAGGCTGAACAAGGAGAACTTCCTTGCATGGAAAAATTTGATGAAGAAAAACCTAGATAGAATTGGAGAAGAAGCAAAATAATAAATAGAAAATAATTAGATAAATGTGCTAACACTGTTGACAGCTTCACAGATGGAGAAAAAATAGGAACACAATCAAGCAATGTTGGAGATTGCATCAGCCCTAAGCTATCTTGAATTTGAAGAAATAAAATAATGTAAAACTATAAACAAAATGTGGGACACAATAGAAGCTATCGATTGAGGAAATACAATTGTTCTAAGAGCCAAAACTTAAATCTTGAGAGGTACATTTGATGAAATGAGAATGTTAGATGGTGAAACTATTCTTCAATATTATAGCTGATTTAAGGAGGTTGTGAATGCTATTAGAGGAGCTAATGGAACTATTGATGATGATATTATTATTAAAAAGGTATTGAGAACCCTACTTCCTATTTATGTTATTAGAGTATTTGATATACACAAACTAAGATGTACTCCTTGTAACATTTTAACTCTAGAAGGTCTAGTTGGTAGACTAACTGCTTATGAGTTATCAAATTTTGATAATTTCACCACTCACAATATTGATTGTGCACTCAAATCACAATTCACTCTTCATTAATCAAAGAAAGGGAAAGAAAGACATAGTGAATGGTGAAAAGGGATGACAAAGATTTCAGAAGCTATAAGGATTATAAAGTTAAAGGTAACAAATCCTATTATATTGTTGAAGAAGAAACTGATAGTGAATCTCATAAATCTGATGACAGTGATATAGAAGTTGTTTATGTTTCTATGAAAGATGATTATGATTTTGATGAGAAAATGACACTTATTTTAGATATGAGTAAAGGTGATAGATGGATAATTGATAGTGGTTTCTCACATCATATGACTGGTGATAAAAGTAAGTTTGAAACCTTAAATCATTGCAAAGGCGGTAGTGTTAAGCTTTGTAATGATAAACCATGTCTTGTGAAAGGTAGATGATTAATAAAATTGACTAATAAGATCACATGTGACAATGCTTATTGGCTTGAAGGACTTAACTAGAACTTTTTGAGTGTTTCTCAGTTGAACACTTCTGGATAGCGAGTTGAATTCCATCACAAAAAGGATAAAATATTCAATGCTAGTGTTGAACTAATTTCAAGTGGAGAACATATAAGAGGTAATTATTCCTATCTAGATCTATCTGATGAGACATGTTTTTTACAATATGAAGATCTATAGATATGGCATAAGAGTCTTGTGAAATTTGGCAATTTGGTAAACATTAGTAAGCTAAAAAGAGTAAGAGGTATCCAAAATTGAAGAAACCTGATAATGTTATGTGTAAGCAATGTTGGTTGGGAAAAGTGACAAACTCTATTTTCAAGAGAAAAACCTATACTTCTGATGATATTTTGGAATTTGTTCATGCTGACCTTTTTGGACCTATTGGTGTAAATAGCTACTGTGGTGATAAATATTTCATAATATTTGTTGATGTTTACTCTAGAATGTTGACTATGATGTTTCTCAAAGAAAAATATGATGCCTTTTAGTTTTTTAAGTGGTATTTGTAAAAGTTGACAAAGAGACAGGTAAGAGCTTGAGATTTTTGAGATCTGACAGAGGAGGAGAGTTTATATCTAATGATTTCAACTTATTATGTAATGATATAGAGGAATTAAGAGACAGATGTCTACTCCAATCACTCCCCTACTGAATGGTATAGGAGAAAGAAGGAAAAGATCAATAATGGATTGTCTTAGAATGCTAATGATAGAGAAAAATGTTTCACAAAAGAACTAGAGAGAATTTGTAAGTACAATAGTGTATACCTTGAACCAAGTACACGTCAAGAAAGGTACTGATGTTACACCTTATGAGTTATGGTATAGATATATACCTAATGTAAAATACTTTAAATTTTTTGGAAGCAAATGTTATATACTGAAAGAAAATAGAAATGGAAAAATTGATGCTAAGAGTGATGAAGGCATATTCCTAGGTAATTCCACTAAGAGAAAAGGGTATAATTGTTGGAATTATAAAACTAAAAAATTTGTGGAAAGTACAAATGTTAGAATTGATGAATATGTAGAAAAGAATGAAGTTGAATACAATAAAGAACCTAAAGATTAAATATTTTTTGTATATATGAATGAAGGAGAGCTCAATAGTTTACCTAAACCAGAAAAAGAAATTTTTGAGCAACAACAAAAAATTCCTGAGTCATAGAAAGAAGTTGTTGAGCATTAGGAGGTAATTATTGAGCAATTAGAAGAAGAAACAAAGACACAAAATTAACCTAAAGAGAATTTTCATGATGAATTTGAAGACCAACAAGAAGAAATGACACCAACGCCTACAATAGATAAATATGTAAGAAGACATCATAAACCCGATCAAATCATTATAGAAAAAGATTCAGATGTTAAAAAAAAAAAAAATTGAAAAATTAGACATGTTTATTATGTGAATTTGAGCCTAAATCAGTAAAAGATGATTTGGATAATGAAGATTGGATACAGGCCATGAATGCAAAATTTGAGAAATTAGAGAAGAACAAAACCTGGACACTAGTACCTAGACCAAAGAGCAAGAATGTTATTGGAACCAAGTGGGTATTTTGAAATAACCTGAATGAGGATGGAGATGTTGTAAGATACAAGGAAAGACCTGTATGCAAAGGTTATGCACAAGAAGATGGCATTGACTATGGTGAGATGTTTGCCCCAGTTGCTAGATTGGTAGGAGTTAGAACTCTACTGGCTTATGCAACTTACAAAGGATTCAAAGTATATCAAATTAGAATTTCTACATGGAATACTTGAAGAAGAGGTATATATTGAACAAGTTGAATGATTTGTTGATTCAAGAAATAAAAATATGGTCTACAAGCTAGATAAATCGTTGTATGGATTGAAGCAAGCCCCCCAGAGCATGGTATGAAAGATTGCATAATTATTTAGTCAAAATTGGTTTTACAGGGACAAATGACAATGGTAATCTATACTTAAAAGTCTGAAAAAGGTAAAGAGATATTGTTAGTTGAAATATTTGTTTATGATATCATATTTGGAGGACAAGTTTCTTTATGCCAAACATTTTCAAATGAGATGGAAACTGAATTTGTGACGTCTATGTTTGGAGAGATCAAGTTTTTTGTTGGTTTGCAAGTCTATCAGATGAAGAAAGGTATCTACATTACTCAATCTAAATATATTAATGAGATACTAAAAACCTTTGGCATGGAGGATTCCAGACCTATAAATACACTCATGGCTACTGGATAGAAAAATATCAAAGACTCATGAGATAGCTAAAGTCAATCAAACCTTATACAGGTCAACAATTGGGAAACTACATTATGTTGTTCACTCTAGACCAGATATTACATTAGGAGTTGGGATTGTTGCAATATTTTTTGAAAATCGTAAAGATAGTCCAGACGATGGAAGTGAAAAGGATACTAAGATATCTGAAGGGAGTAGAGGATTATGAATTATATTATAAGAAGAATGAGAATTTTGAACTTAAAGTGTATATAGATGTAGATTGGGAAGGAAATATTGATGACAGAAAGAGTACAGGTGGTGGCACTTTCTTTTTCGGATAGAGATTAGTCTCTTGGATAATAAGGAAACAAAAGTGTATTTCTCAATCTACAGCAGAAGATGAATATGTTGCAGGGATGGTTAAATGTTCAAACATATTGTGGATCAAGAAATTCTTGAAAGTAATGAAGGAAGAGATCACAGAACCAATTGTTATTTTCTATGATAACACAAGTGCTATCAATATATTAAATAATCATGTGATGCACACAAAGACCAAGCATATTTCTATCAAGTGTCATTACTTGAGAGAGTTAGTACAAGACAAAGAAGTGAGATTGGAATATGTGAATATGAAGGAATAGTTAGCAAATATATTTACTAAAGAATTACCTAAGGATGCACATGAGTATCTGAGAGGTAAATTAGGGGAAATTATCCTAGCTATGGCTAACTAGGATCACATGGAGTGATTGCATCAAATGTATTACACAAAATATCTAAAAAATTTATACAAAGATGATCACACTTTAGGAGTTGCCTAAAGCTTGAAGAGTGATGCACAAGATGTTGATCATTCATAATAAATATGACAGAGGGAGCATAGAGTTCATAAAGTTGACACAGATTTATCTACATGGTTAATATGTATGACTTTGACATTATTTTCAAAGAGGGAGAAAATACATTGAGAGAGATATTAAGAAGAAGACAAAGAGAAAGAATTACATAGAGACTCTAATATTGAGGGATAAATCTCTAAGGGAGATATTGAGTTTGACAGAGAAGACATAGAGGGAGATAAGATAAATAGAGAGAAATCTATCCAAGAGGGAGCCAATATGTGTATTAGAGAGAATCAGAATAAATCTAAGGATATTAATGAAGAATGTGTTTAAAGAGAACATACTTTTTGGATTCTTGGTAACTATGAATGTCGTGTTGTGTAGTGTTCTCCATCAATATCAGAGAGGGAGATTATTGGAAGCTACAATTAAAAAAAGTTGTTATATTATCATTGATGTAAAATCTTAATTGGTAATACAATTTTTATCTTGTAAAGTGCCATATCAATTGATTGATGAAGAAGATTTGAAAAGAGGAGATAACAAGAAGACTTGGTGAAATGTTTGCGTTATGAGAAACTACAATGTGTACTTGATGAGATTGCACCTTGAGAAGGTAATATGTTGTTTATCTTTAACACCAAGTGATGATTGGAAGACTAAAAGTTTAGTCTTGACCGAGGAGCACAAGAGAAGATTAAGAAACACAAGTTCAAGAAGTTTGTACTGAGTGATGCAAGTGTTGACCGAGGGATAGTGCATGCCGAGTAAATATAGTGTCAACCAATAATTAACATCTACCAAGCATCAATAATTACAAAGTTATCTAGTCATGACAGGGTGGAAGAACACAATGATGACTAAGTGTAAGTATTTTCACAGTTTGAGAATATTTGAAATCTCAATCGACATAGTTGAATTCCTAGGATATGTGAAGTGTATTTAAGATAAGGATGATGATTTTGGAGAATTAAATGCAAATTTAAGATATGTTTAACCATTTTTATGTATGGATTCAAGAAGGAGTGTTGAGATGTATTCTACAAGGTAGAAGGAGAAAAAAATGTTGGACTTGACCAAACCCTAAGATCTATGGTGATGACTAAGTGGAAAGCGATCAAGCTAACTAATTAGAGAGGTATAAGATTAACCTAATTGCAGGTTATGTTTGTAGAGGTTGATTCATTTGATTGTAAAATCTAAGTAGAAGGTACGGACTACATAGTGGTGATTTCTTTACATATCTGAGAGATAGAAATGACAATGCATGCTAGTTAGTGAATTATCATTTGAGTGAAAGTGGATCTGTATTTGCAATGTGAGTTATATGTTTCAAATAAATCTATTGTTACTTTCTAATGATTATATTAATCAAAATTCTTTTAACCAAGGTTGACCTAATAGTCATATTGTAAATCCTTTAAAATCAAGGTGACATTCTAATGGAATAATCTAAGTCCTCTAACAAGGCTCACTTTTAACAGGGTGATTAAATCCTTTCACATGTTCACATTTAACAATGTCTATTGTAATTGATGTAAGATCTAGGGTATGGCAAGGAAAGCTAGGCACTATGTCCTTCCCAACTCTCTCAAGGGGGCCTCCACACACCAACCCACTGAACCTAGGTCTTACACCTTTAAGAAAAGTTCACAACACAATCACACAAAAAATCAACAACATCCTGACAAGAGTACAATACTAGATTCAAGATGTGCAATGTATCTCAACAATCCATACTTAAGTAATCAACTTCTAAATATTGATTCATAAGACCTAAAGTGACAACTCAGAGTTTTAGGGGTTAAGCGAAGTTTACAAAGGCCCCATTAAGCCAAATCAGACATTTTACCACCATTAAGAAAGTCTATAGTATCCTTGAGATGTGAGTTCCACAATCAAGCCTTCAATTCCTAGTAGCCTTGCATATAGAATAAAATGGATATAATTTCTATACTTCACACTGGACCCAAGGAAATAATTTTTAGTACCCTTTATGGAGTACTAACTATCCCAAAAGCCAAGGGTTCTCAAGTAAAGAGGAACATGCTAGAACACCACAAAATCAGACAGGCCTAATTGATAATTAGGTCTCCATTAACAAAGGAAGTACCCCAAATCCATAATGATGGATGAAACCAAGAATATAATGTGCTTGGTATGTTTCCAAACTCTTCCAACTACATTTACAAGGTCTGAATCTACCCCAATCTCATGGAAGTCAATGTTGTACTATTCTTGTTTCTTGTCGCCACATACAGATGTCGACTATTCTTCACTTAGAACATTTTCCAACACTGGTTTCCTTGCAAACCAAATTAAAATTCATGTATTCCATATGTACACCTCTCATTCCACCAAGGATCAGAATTTTCTAAGGGTGGACATGAGAGGAAAATGACAATTAGTGAGGAAACCCTAGTTTTGAAGGGTTTCAGACCAGTGAACAGAGAAAATACTCTAACTTACAAACCAAATAACATCAAGACCTCAAATAAAATTAAAATGAAAGATAAATCAATGATTCTTACTACCCAATTAGATTCATGCCTTGGTTTTTATGTACAGGTCCATACCCATTGTTTCAAGTTGACTGTTACAGGAAAATCTATTTTTTTTTTGATTCAAAGAGAAAAATTACATCATGATTTCTTTCCACCTGCCTAAAATAGCTATGAAATATTTCTCCAATAATTAAAACCATATTTCAAACAATATGTCCTTTGGGAAATTCATTGAGAATTTACAAACAAAAAGATGTAAATGTTGTCAAAGTTGCTTGATAACTTTTGACAACATCTTGACAACATTTGCAAAGTTGCACTAAAGATCCAATCTTATTACAGAAACTGAACCTAAGGTTCCAAATTGACTTAAAAATACCTAAGAACATTAAATCCACAAATCCTAAACTCTAGGGACCCCTTGACCAATGGTTGACCAAGTGGCTTACGAATGCCAATCCTGGAACCAGGCCTTACAATTGGGTAATTGAACTAAAGATGATACCCTTAGGAATTAGGAATCCTCAAGACCCCCTAGGAGTCACATTTTGATGATGTGTTCATGTTTATGCGGTGGGTGATCCTGAACCATACTCCCTATGAGTTTTAGAGCTCAAGTTCCCACTTTAATCAATTTGATCAATGGAAGTGCCATGTTGTTTAATCTGGTCTTTAGTCCTCCATGTAGCATCAATGTTGGGGAGGCCTTTCCACTTAACAAGGTGCTACATATATGTTTTTAACCTGGTCTATCTGAGGACTTTGGACTCAAGAATTTTTTCCAATTGAACAGGTTGGCTAGGAGTTAGGTTTGGCACAACATCTGAATTATCTGAATGACCTAAGTTGTTAGGAGTACCTGCATCATTACAAGATACATCACCTTTATAAGAGGTTAAATCAGTAATGTTAAAAATTGTAGAAATAAACAGAATAGGGGGAAGAGTTATTTCATAGGCATTTTCTCCCATTTTATGCAAAATAGTGCATGGGCCAACTCTCTTCATGTGGAGTTTGGAGTATCTTCCCTTTGGTAACATCTATTTCCTTAGGTATGACCAAACCTTATCCCCAATCTAGAAATAAACTTCTTTTCTCCTTTTATCAGCCTACTCCTTGTACTTTTGAGTTGTCTACAATAGTTTGGTTTTTACTTCAGGTTGAACTTGACCAATGAGTTCTACTAGTTCTTCTCCCTGAGCACTAACCTTAAAGTCTGAAGGTAGGTAAATTGGATCCAATGGGGCTCTTGGGTGAAAACCATAGACTGTGTGGAAAGGTGTTTTGCCAGTAGATCTATTGAGATAATCATTAAATGCAAATTCTTCTTGTGGGAGTATAACATCCCAAATTTGGTTATGCTGCTTGGTTAGACATCTAAGAAGGTTCCCCAATGATCTATTCACCACTTCTATTTTTCCATCAGTTTATGGGTGATAGGCAAAGCTATAGGTTAAGTTTTTCCCCAATTTCTTATGGAGTGTGTGCCAAAAATGTCCTTGGAACTTAACATCCCTGTCTCAAACTATTTTCCTTGGTAGTCCATGAATCCTAACAACTTCTTTGAAGAAGAGGTGAGCAATGTGGGATGCATCATTTGTACCTTTGTAAGGGACAAAGTGCACCATCTTACTGAACCTATCTATAATCACAAAGACACTGTCAAATCCATGTTTATTTATAGGAAGGCCCATTACAAAATCAATCAAGATTGACTCCCAAGGCCTATTAGGAATTGGAAAAGGTTGGTATAATCCTTGATTAGTAGATACACCCTTAACTTATTGACAGATAGTGCATGCTTCCACAAATTTCTTGATATCATTAGCCATCTTAGGCCAGAAGAAACTCCTCTTGATCTGGTTTGTGGTCTTATCTATTCCCAAGTGACCACCCATGCCACCACAATGTTTCTCTTTGATGGTGTTCAGTCTAATAGAACACATAGGTATGCAAAGTTGGGAACCTATGAACAACAGGTCATTCTAAATAAAAAAATTCAGAGAACTCAGTGTGATATTTACCTACAAGGTGAGAAGACACCTTGAATTCCTCTCTAAATTCTAGATCACCTGCACATAAATGCTTCAGAGCATCAATCCCAATGCTTTGTAATTGCACTTCTTCAACCAAAAAAACTCTTCTACTGAGGGCATGAACAACCTTGTTTTCTTGAACTTTCTTGTGCTTCAATGTGAATGTGTATGCATACAAATGTTCCATGCACTTTATATGATTTACACTTAGTTTTTCCTAAGAATTTAGAAAAAATAATGCATGGTTGTCACTATAGACAACAAATTATTTTGGTAAAAGGTAGTGTCTCCATTTTTTAAGGGCCTGCACCACTGCATACAATTTAAGGTCATATGTTGAGTATCTTTTCTTAGCATCATTTATTTTTTCAGAGAAGAAAGCTATGAGATTCCCTTCTTCGGTTAAGAAAACACCAATGGCTAGGTTACTAGCATCTGTCTCCATAGTAAACACCTTCCTAAAATTAGGTAAGGTCAAGATAGAATATTGAGCAACCCTATTCTTCGAGTAATCAAGAGCATTGTTAGCTTCATTTGTCAAAGAAAAATTAGATTTCTTACCACTCTTGATGGTGTCTAACATGGGAGCACATACATGACTGAAGTTTTTTATAAATTTTTTGTAAAAGGTAGCAAGACCATGAAAGCTCCTTACTTCACCTTGATTTCTTGGAGTGTGCCAATTAACAATGGCCTCTACCTTACTAGGATCCATTTTTAATGCTCCCTTTGAGATAACAAACCCAAAAAAGTTATGTTCCCTTTGTATGAAGGTACATTTCTTCAATTTGATGATGAGGTTGTGGTGATGAAGTCTCTTTATCACTTGCTCCAAATGGTTTAGGTGTTATTCCCTACTGCTGCTAAAAATCAATATATCATCAAGGTAGATAACAACAAATTTGCCAATGTAATCAATTAAAATTTCGTTCATGAGCCTCATGAATGTGCTTGGGGAATTTATTAGCCCAAATTGCATTAAAATCCATTCAAATAACCCCTCGGTATTCTTAAATGCAGTATTCCATTCGTCCCCTGGCCCGATTCTTATTTGATGGTATCCTGATTTTAAGTCTATTTTGGAAAAAGTAACAAGCAGTCCCAAGTTGATCAAGAAGGTGTTCAATTCTTGGGATGGGGAATCTCTACCTGATTGTAATTTTATTTATAGCCCTTCTATCAGTGTATAGCCTCCATGTTCCATCCCTTTTAGGTGTCAAAATAGAAGGAATTACACAAGGACTGAGACTTTTTTGTATTAGACTTTTGGCTAGCATTTCTTGGACTTGTTTAGAAATATATGCATTCTAATTTGGAGACATCTTATAGGGTGCCTTTTTTGGTAATGAGGAGCCTGGTATTAGATCAATTTGATGAGTGATATCTCTAAGGGGTGGGAGGGAAGAGGGTAGATCATTTGTTATAACATCAGTGTATTTGTTTAGCTATTCCTTGACCTCTACTGGTATGGGTGTTATCTTATCAGATTATTCCTTCTCCTTGGGCTTCATAATCAGTATGAAACTTTCCTCTTCTAATTATTTTAATGTTTTTACCATTTTTTTCCCTATCACAATTATAGTGGGTTCCTTCTCTGATTTTTGATCAGGTAGTGCCTTCATAGTGAAGGTTTTTCCATCCCTAATGATAGTGTAGGTTTTTTTCCTACAGCTATATGTGGCATCCATGTCATATTCCCATGGTCTCCCAAGTAGAAGATGACAAGCATCCATCTCTACAACATAACATAAAACCTTATCCTTGAAATCCTCTAGAGAAAATTCTACCATAGCGTGTTCAGTGACTAGTGTTTGTTGTCCTTTAGTGAGCCAGGAAACATTATAAGGAAAAGGAAGTGGTGTTTTATTTAATCATAACTTATGTACCATTTCCTTAGAAATAAAATTCTCTGTTGAATCAGAGTCTATTAATAAGTTACATACATTTCATTGACACTTTATTCTTGTTCTGAAAAGGTTCTTCCTTTGGGGTGGCTCTTGAGTGTGTAGTACTTGCAAGAAGGCTTGTCTCAACAATAGGACTGTTCCTTCTTCAGCTTAAATTTTTTCATTGTCTTCTTGGACCAACTATTCTCTTCTCTCACTTTGGTTATTGTTCCTCTTCTCAGGGCAACTCCCTGGATAGTGGCCTAACTGATTTCCATTGAAACACCTTAGGGTTCATTTGTTCTTCTCCTACCCCTTCCTAAAGGTCTTCTTCCTCTAAAGCCTCCTCTATTACTTGACTCTCCTTGGTCTCTTCATCCTTGATTCTAGTCCATGGGTATATCATTTCTTGACTGTCCTCTACCCCATGTTTTTCCCCTTCCTCTAAATTTTTTTCTATGGTTGTCGTTACATCTACCCCTAAAACCTTGATCTTGTCTTCTTTTGAATTTGTCTTCAACTTTTAGTGCTAATTGGAAGCACTGTTGGACTGTAGTTGGAGAGCACAAACACAACTCATCCTGGATATTTATCCTTAATCCTTGCATGTATCTTTCAAGATTGACACTTTCTAGCTCTACAAACATAGATTTTAGGGAGAGATTACAAAATTCTTCAGTGTACCCTGAGACATCCATTTATTTTTGTCTCAAACTTTGTCTTTTCTTATAAAGTTGCACTTCATAATATTCTGGCACATAAGCCTCCTTTGCCAAGGACATCATCTTCTTCCATGTACCCACTGGATTCTTATCCATCTTCACCCTCTCTGCTTGAGTGAAGTTCCACCAAGTTAGGGGTGACCCCTTTAACTTGGACTTTTCTATTTTCACCTTTTGGTGTTCTGGTATCTCCTCACAGTCAAAGAAACTAGTGAGTGTCTCCATTTAGTCCATGACTTGTTCTACATCCATCTTTCCATTGTAAATAGGCATATCAAGCTTAGTGTCCAAGGTTCACCTCTCCATAGACTTCAATGTATTCAAATGTAGCATCTGGTCTGTAGGGATCTCCTCTTTCTCATGCAAAGGGGCTTCTTGATCACTCCCCTCCTCTTCAACTCCAGAGTTACCACCACTTTTCTTGACTTGTTCCTTAATCCTTTCCATCTTCTCCCTCGTCCATTTCCTCTCTAAATCATGCTCCTTTACTAATCTTAGTAGTTTTGCATTGGATATCCTATTAGGAAGTTCACTTTCTTCTCCACCTTTAGCCATGGTTGCAACTTGAATCAGTCCAAAGATCCGTAAGCTACTCTGATACCACTTGATGCAAGATCTAGGGTATGTCAAGGAAAGCTAGCCACTATGTCCTTCCCAACATTCCCATAGGGGTCTTCACACACCAACCCACTGAACCTAGGCCTTACACCTTTAAGAAAAGTTCACAACACAATCACACAAAACTTCAACAACATCTTCACAAGAGTACAATACTAGATTCAAGATGTGCAATGTATATCAAGAATCCATACTTATGTAATCAACATCCAAATATTGATTCATAAGACCTAAAGTGACAAATTATAGTTGTAGGGGTTAATCCAAGTTTATAAAGGTCCCATTAAGCCTAATAATATGCGTTCCCATCATTAAGAAAGTCTAGAGTATCCTTGAGATGTGAGTTCCACAATCAGGCCTTCAATTCCTAGTAGTCCTGCATATAGAGTAAACTGGACATAATTTCTATATTTCACATTGGACCCAAGGAAATAATAACATTTTGAAGTACCCTTTATGGAGTACTAAATATCACAAAATCCAAGGGTTTTTAAATGATGAAGAACAATCTAGAACACCACAAAATCAGACAGACCTAATTGATAATTAGGTCTCCATTAAAAAAGGAAGTACCCAAAATCCTTAATTAAGGATGAAACCAAGAATAAAAGTGTTCTTGGGATGGTCCCAAACTCCTCCAACTACATTGACAAGGTCTGACTCAACCACAATCTCATGGAAGTCACTATTTCACCATTCTGGTTTCTAGTCGCCACATAGAGATGTCGACTAGAAACCACTTAGAACATGCTCCAACACTGGTTTCCCTGCAAACCAACTTCAAATTCATGCATTCCACATGTAGACCTCTGATTCCACCAAGGATCAGAATTTTCCAAGGGTGGATATGAGAGGAAAATGACCATTAGTGAGGAAACCCTAGTTTTAGAGGGTTTCAGACAAATGAAAAGAGAAAATACTCTAACTTACAAACTCAAGAACATCAAGACCTCAAATAAAATACAAATGAAATATAACTAAATTATTCTTACTCCCCAATTTTATTCAAGCTTTGGTTTGTCCATACAGGTCCGTACCCAAAGTTGCAAGTCCACTCTTACAAGAAAATCAGTTATTTTTATTGATTCAAAGAACACAATTACATCATGTTTTCTTTGCACCTACCTAAAGGGGTGCTGAAAGCATACCCAAATAGTTAAAACCATATTTTAGACCATATGTCTATTGTGGAATTCATTAAGATTTTACAAACAAAAAGATGTAAATGTTGTCAAAGTTGCTTGAAAACTTTTGACAACATTTCCAAAGTTGCACTAAAGATACAATCTTATTGCAGAAAGTGAACCTACGGTTCCTAATTGACTTAAAAATACCTAAGAACATTAAATTCCCAAATCCTAAACCATACAAACTCCTTGACCAATGATTGATCAAGTGGCTTATGAATGCCAATCTTGGAACCATGCCTTATAATTGGGTCAATGAGCTAAAGATGATACCCTTAGGACTTAGGCATCCTCAAGACCCCTTAGGAGTCACATTTTGATGATTTTTTCATGTTGTCGCAATGGTTTCTCCTGCACAAGTAACCTTTAACAAGGTTGGCTCCTCATAGAGATCACTTTAGAAGAGTGCAAATTTTGTAGCATGTTACTCGTGGTTTTTCCCATATTGGGTTTCCACGTTAAACCCTAGTGTCATACTTGTTTGTATACAACTAGAAATTGTAGTTTTTTTGTAGATAATTGTGTATATCAAATGAGTTTTGATGAATGTTTTTTTACTTACTATGCTTAATGTATGAGATCTTAGAATCAACATTATCTAGCTCTATATTTAGGCTACTACTAAAATACATAGAACAATAAGAAGAATCGACAACTTAAATTTCACTAGTTTCTTGTGAACTATATATTTTACTTATTTATAGTCCATTTTGAGTGCCATACTTACTAAACAAAAAATAATATCAACTTCCAATACAATCTCCACCTTCTACATGAAATTTCTTTTCCTTTTTATTTTTATAATAGAAATAAAAAATTTCATTAGAAATACAATAAGATAGGCATTTCTTATAACATATTATCTTTTCAAATACTTCAAATTTTACAAAGGAGAAATTAAAACTTTCACTAAATGAACAAAAAATAAATCTCCACATAGGTACAATACATCTTCCACAAATATACATTACTTACAACAACAATTCATTCCTCTTGATAGAGTTTACATCTACTATGATGAAATGACAAATGTTTTAATACAATAACTTAGCTACATAGGCTACTAAAACACAAAAATATTTTCCAAGCCCTTCTCTACATTTTTTGAAGAATCCAAGTAGAGTGAACTTGCAAATAAATCTTGATCTGACCATGGGATGCTCACCTCCCAGCCTAGGCCTCTTAGAGGCCACTGTTATAATAACTTAGAGGGAGGGGGTGGGGGGGGGGGTGAATCAGTTAGAATAATTTTCCTCAATAGTTATCCTATTTTCCCAAATTTCTTTAGATGTATACCAAAACAAATTCAATCATATAAATCAACTTGGTGAAAATGTATTCTATAAACTAAAAAGTTCATCAATAGTGTTTACTGAGTGTCAGTAAATTAATATTGTGATTACCAATCTAAGCCAATAAAATTAAGTGTAAAGTAAAATAACAATCCACAACATTCATACACTTTGACGCGTAGATTTTTAATGTGAAAACCCTACTAAGGGAAAAACCACCTGGGACTTGTAACCCAAAATATTTTCTCTTTTGAAGTGAGCTCAGTGAAGAGCCAACCCTGTTAAAGGTTACAATGTGCACTATTAAATGTGACCTTGTTAGAGGATTTAAAAGAAACAATTCTCTCTTGACCATGCATTCACTATGGGGTCAACAAGAAAACACTCAAAATTCTTTGAGTGTTATAATCAGGACTTAGTGGACCACTCGGTTAAGAAATTTATCTATACAATGGTAAAACTAATATAGTAATTATCTGGTTCAAATGCAAATCTGATTTGCAGATATTCAGGTCTATTCTAAGTACATAATAACTTTGATCAAATTTTACTTTTTCAATTCATCTCATTCTTCATACTTGTTCTTCTCAGTAATCCTCTCTCCTATGTTTAGTCAGCAATATCTATAGAATAACGATCATTTCTGTCTTCAACTAGTTTGATTAGTCATGCATAAAATTTGCATGTAAGCATCTGGTGTGTGTGAAGTGATTCAAAGTTAATCTCTTATCTCTTATATAGACATTATGTATCATTTAATTTTCATCATATAGATCTTGCTGCTTAAACTCCATCATTTATTTTCCTGCTTGATCCTTCCTTGATAGTTGTGTTAAAAACACCTTTCAATCTATGTCATCCAATCTTCCTTGAATTTTAATAACCATTTGATCAAATAAAAAGCTTTATCTTTTACCTCGAAATCATCAATTTCCATCTCAACATCCAAGTCAGCCTCAATTTTAATTAATTTCTTAGTCAATAATTGTGTCATTAATCCCTTTCTCAGTTATGACTGTGCTTTGTATACACTGCATTTTACTCGGTTATTACTGTGTCTTGATGTATACATAACTCTTTATTTACCAACCACATAAACATTATTTTTTTTAAATCTTCAATATATAAAAAATCTTTTCCACCATAATAATACTCAAATAAGTTGAAATCAATGACAATACATTAATGGATAATGTTTATCATCACTTCCATATCTCGATTGAATATCAACAAAGGACTTCAAAGATATAATCAGTTGTAGTTCATCAATCAGTTGTAGCTCATTAGCTACCCCTAAGATTGTCAAACCAAGTGTAGAAATGCTACATATAGTCAAACCAAAACTATACTTATTAATAAGACATAAAAAATACTCAGAACAAGGCTACACAATCAAAATTGCATTCTCATTGTTGATAACCTAATTAAGTGTGGAATCCCAATCCCTAATAGGTGTGTTTTGTGTCAAAGCTAGGATGAATATGTGGACTACCTCTTTATGCATTGCCCCTTTGTTAGGTCTGTCTTGCATTTTTTCATATCTCTCTTTGGCTTGCAATGGTGCTTCCCTTCCTCTATTAAGGACCTCTTCTCCAATTGGACCCTGCCCTTTAAGAATAATTCCTTTCACAAAATTTGGTCTTGGGTACTTCCTCACCTCTGGTGGGGAATTTTGAAAGAGCACAATAACCGCATCTTTAGGGACTGTAGTGCCATTCCAAAAAATATATATGAGAAGATACACCATGCTTTGTTGGAATATTTTGTCTCTTGTTGGAATACTGATCCTTTTGCAGGTAAAGGTAATTCAGCAGATCCCAAGAAGACCGTAGATAAAAGACAGAACTGGACCTAGAGTTGTCCTCCTGAAGGATGGTCTAAAGCCAAATTTGATGCTACAGCCAAGGGCAACCCGAGCACGGTAGGTAGTGGTGAAGTGATTCAAAAATTTTTTGGTGAGGCATCTTTGATTTTGGCCTTCTATTGGGCACAAAAAACAATCACTACGCGGAAGCTAATGCAGCCCTCCAAGTGACTAAATTAGCTCATGGCTTGGGAATAAAAAAACTTTGGTTAAAAGGTGATTTATGCAACATAATAAACTATCTTAACATGATTCACCCACCGTCATGGAATATAGCTAATATGATTTAGGAAACCAATAACCTTTTGAACACCTTTGATATGGTTCATATATCCCATGTGTTTAGAGAAGGCAACCAAGTTGCTGACTAGTTTTCCAACTTGTTGGTGAGAAGTGATAGGGAGACACGCTGGCTTTACGATGGGGACATCCCATGTGAAGCTTTGGATTTCATCGATTATGACTGAATGCATAGGAAGGAGGGATTTATTAACATTAATCATGATTGTTAATTCTTTGAATTGTAATGGCTTTTCCATTAATGCAAATTACGAGACAATTTAGAAAGGCAATAATAAAAAATCACACACACACACACACACTTATTGGGTGCGCAGTTGCATAAGTAAAACTTACCGTTCAAGGCAAAGAAGTTGAACTATATGGAACAACTTAGAGAGAAAAGGTGAGTTCAGAGGTTCCTTTCTGTCTGCGCTTTTGATCTTCTTTCTTGTGATGGGAGGGGAAAGACATAGAAGGGAGCCTGCTAAACATTGTGAAAATGGAGGATGCATACCAAGGTTTGGAACTACCTTCAAAATGGTGGCATCTCAACCTTCATCAAAAGGCTTCATGGTGGGAAGCCGTCTGTGAATAAAATGTTCTTCAAAATCTAGAATGAAGGCAGTATTGAGATTGAGGGAAGAAATTTTACGGTGACCGAGGAGGTAATCTCTGTGGTTATGGGTATCCCTATTGTAGGAAATAAATTCTACAGAGACCAAAATTTTTTGGATTCAACGATCACCAACTTTGTTAGAAATGAGGAAGAAAAGAAAGTGCTTACCAAAGTTAGAACCCACTACCTTCCTGAAGGGTTGAAAATATTGTGGAGTTTTTTTTTAAGAGCCATCATCTATTACATCACACTAGATACCATATTTGATAGAATTCAAACCTACCATTTTGTCCTCTTGAATCATTTTTTTCCATAGAATGCAGGTCGATATACCCTTTTAATTAAGTGCTTTAATAAATTATAATATTAATGGGTTTGGAGAGTAGTTCATAGCTAACCCTTCCCTGCATGAAGGTATTTTTATTTTAATCTTTGAGTACTTTAAGCCCCAAATCCTGGGGAAGGAGGTTGCTCAGAAAGAGGAAATGGAGGCCTCTTGTTCTGAATACATTCTCTTGGAGATGGAAGATAGTGAATGTCTGCATTCTAAGGACTATAATGAGTATGAAACTAAAAATAACATTCAGGTTTCATCTTCTAAGAACTATAGAGTTAGTCTGCAAACCATTAAAAAAGAAAAAAATGGTGACCCCCAAAAAATAGAACACCATGGTTTTTTCTTCTTCTAAGGATTAAAATAATAATGAGAAAGGCATAGATATGGATGGTGGGGAGGAAATGTCCAGAAGAAAAGGAAGAAAGAGAAGGAAACCCACGATGGATAAACACACAAAAAAGGATAAGAATAGGGAAGAGTGTGCTGACTGTAAATCTCGAGAGGACAAGACCGGTAGAGCCTCCCCTATTTCGGTCCACAATTTGAAGAGGAAAATCTAGTGTGATTACCTTGAGACCAATCAGACTATTCCCTCTCCTCAGGACTCCAAACCCCAAAATATAGGGAATGATGATAGACAGGATAGCGAGTTCTATTATTATATGACCAAACATGGGAAGATAATTGGATGGCATGACTTAACTGTCAAAACTACCAAAATAGGGATTACCAGAGAAATTATAAACCCCAAGGTCATTGAAGGTGAGGGAAGCCAGATTAAGCTAGATGAGCTTATGGACCCATCAATGGTGGTGCTTAGTGATAACACCAAATAATTTGAGATGGACTTGCTCAATAACACTAGGAATAGCATGTTAGATAACTACAAGACAATTAAATGGCTATTCCACAAAGTGGAGGATCTCAAAAAAAGGGTTAAAGGCATTGACAAGGCTAAAGCTGATAGAAACGTAGAGGAACAGATGAATCTGAGCATCAAAGTTCAAAACATTGGAGGACAATATGACTAGGCTATAAGCTACCCTAAAAAACATATTAGAATAAAGATATAATATCCTCAAAGTGTCCAAAGAGCACACCAATACTATCATCAAGAAGTTTGAGGAAAAATTAGATCGGACAGATGCTGCCAACATGGATGTGGAGATAGAACGGAACATTGAACAGGGTCTTAGACAGATAACTAGATCCAGAACCAAGAAGATTAAGGAAAAGGATATGGTGATCGATCTCCAGAAGACCAAGGATTCAGATGCTAAGAAGGAGCTTCTTGAGGCCAAGGTAACTACCTTGATGGTGGACTTATCTTAAGGGTCCCTGGTCTTTTTTTTTTCCCTGTGTTATTTTCTTTTTTAGAAGCTCTATTTGTTTTTTTGCTCTAGCCTTTGTTGGCCTATTTTATCTTTTGGTTCTATTTCATTTAAGACAGGGTGTTTTGATATATTTTTAACTTTGTTTCGGGTTTCAGGAACCCTGTAAAACCTATTTTACTTAATCAAAAACAAGTCTCACAAAGACTCTAAAAAATAGGGTTAAGGTGGACCAAATACCCTATAGGGAGAAAAGCTGAAACAACTAAATATATCAATGGCTTCAAAAGGATTCAAAGCCACATTAAAAATAACTTTCAACCCTTATGACCCCTAAGAAAACAAGCCATATATACCACCCTTATGACCCCAAAATGCATGAAAAGAAAGGAATTATTGACCCCATACTCCATATTTTCTTCCTCTCCTCCTTGAGGAGAGACTCTACACCCATGGGCTGTCCTAAAACCCTTCACCCCAAGGTTATTATTTCCTCCCAAGGGTGAGTATGCTTTGAGACTCCCATGCACAATAAATTTGCAACATGATAAAAAAAGAAAATTAAAACTAAATAATGTATACATTCATGACTTCCATTACAACTCAAATTCAAGGTACACTACCATACTTCAACAATTTTACATATTAAAAAAAATGAGAAACATAGTAGTAGAGAGCCACTAACCTAATTTGAAAGATTAATGCAAGAATGTTGAAGCAAACCTCCTTTTGTACATGCCTTCGTTTCCCCTAAAACTTTACTAATTTTATCATGTCTCTAAGATAAAGAGTGGGTGTTCAAACTCTCAACTAGGGAGCATGTCCACTAAAAAGGTTGCTACACATTCCCCAACATTCTCTTGGAACGAGGTAAGTCTCCCATTGTTTTATTCTTCCCCAAAACCCTTACAAGCTTACTAAAAATAGGTATCAGAAAGGGTAACTCAAAAATTGGGCAAAGTATTTGCATCAAAATGGAGGGGTTGTCTAACCAAGACCGTGCTTCCAAAATTTTATTTTCATCAATCTTGAAAATCCAACTTTTGGGTCTTTTGGTCAAATATGAGATCTCCTAGTGTTAAAAATGACCCTTACCCGTAGATATACCAATAGGGATTCCTAAAAATGGATGAAACAAAACCCTGGGTGCCTTTTTGACCTCCCAAAAATGAGCTTAAATCTTACACACGAAATTCAAATGAAGTGACCGTACAACAAGATCTCTAACCAAGAGAATCACATGGGAATCTAATTTGGTACTAACCTAGGTTGGTGGTCATCTAATCCCCAAGTGGACATGTCATAGCCACATGTACACAATAAAAGTCTCAACTAACACCACACATTTTAACACATCACAAAGAAACATGGCATTTCTAGTTGAGCATCTACACATTTAAAAATTACAATTTATAATTTATAATGAACATACATTCAAGCACATATGATTTCAAAATAAGCACAATATAATGATATTTTGTCCCTGAACACTAAATTCAAATATCAATTGTCCAAGAAATCACAAATATATAATATAGATCGAATAATTATCATTCAAACATTTCCAAAACATCTACATCATCATGTAGCTACTTCCCTAATGAAATCATATGCACACATAAACAATATTTATGCACCTAACCTTCAATATGGAATAGGAATCACATTTCCTAATAGTTAAATCAAGTCTCTATTTCCTAATTGATCCCATAAGAACATGTAATCCATTGCATTATCATAAGATTTATTAAATTAAATAACCATCATTGCAATTAATAATTGTATCATAAAATAATCATCATGGGAATCATAGGATAATTGCATCTAAAATCTAAAGTGATCAAATCCATGTCATTTATTGCATAAATACATAGTGCATCAAAATAAAATATCAAATACTAGCTCTATCATAAGAAGATCTGAAAAATCTATGATAGGCTCAGGGTGAGGCCTCACAAATGAGGAATTTTTGTAGCACGATTACAAGTCAGGAAATATAGAAGAGAAAACAATAGAAGAACTACATTGGACCATCCTGGACATAAAATATATTGATACTATAAGTGATCAAATAGTTAGAGAAAGCACAATATGTGAAGAAATATATAAGTAAACTTTAATAGAGAAAGGTATTCAAGTCACCTCCTCAATTAAGAGAAAAAGAAGCAATACGGGTGAAAAGACTATAATGATTTCTTAGTGAAGAAGAGGAATATATTGTTGAAAAGTGAGGTGGATCAAGACACAATGAGAGAGGATGAAGAAGTATAACCTATAGGAGTAGAAGTAGTAAGCACAAAACATGATGTTAATATGGTCACAATGGTCACAATGATATATATTACTCTTCTAGAATAAATAGAATAATCCATACAAAATACATAACAAAGGGTGACAATGAAATCTATGCAACTAGGATAAAATCATTAATGAGAGATAATAATAATAATAATAATAATAATAATAATAATAATAATAATAATAATAATAATAATAATAATAATAATAATAATAATGGTTAGTAAAAAAATTAATAGTAAAATAATATACCGTAAAGAATAAATAGACAAATATAAAATCAATCCATAATGAATCCATCATTAAATATAATAAATTCAATTATTGAAATCTCTTCAAACAATATCAAAGTACTAGTAAGGGAATCAATTGAATCAAAATTTATCAACAAGACAATTTTATAGGGTAACCTACGATAGGTTCAAAAATGGAAAGGATAGGTTCAATTGGGAATTTATGCTATCTCCCTTTCAACGAACATTGAGGATTATTAAGGCATGCTCAGACTGGCAAAGCCAAGTGGATTTGATGTTAGGTACTAGCACAAATCCTTTGCAAAAGACAACTATGTATTTATAATTTGTCACCTAACACACCTAGTGAAAGGGAATTGTTACATCAAATGGCTCTCATAAATGAGTAATATGACATCATAAATCTTCACACAAGCACATAACAAAAAGGATATACTAACATTTCTACACAATAGTATACATTTAACCTTGATATAAGAAAATAATATATGGTCCATTTTTATAAGTACTCAAAATAATTCATTCCAACATAAAAAACAACTATAGAGATAAATTCTTCATGATAAGGTTAGTGATAAATGCACTATGATTTTATTCATTTACACAAGGTCACCATTACCTTAATTTTTTTTATTAATTTATAAGTAGAAAGTACACCAATACACACATTATCACTCAAGTATATCATCAATTTTAAAATTTTCAAAGTAAGATCAATAATTCAAACCACTTAATTTTGATAAGAATATTAAAATTATAAAATATTCTCATTTATAATAGACATTCATCCATGATACAATTCCTATTTTTTTATTAAATTTTTACAATTAAAAAAATGTCATGAGAAATGATGATATGTGCATTAAAAAATCATCATGACTTATTCTATCTGTAATATGCAACAATGGACATAACCCAATATGTATTAATACAAACATTCTAGTCCACATCATTTGAATTTACACATCACAAGGCTCAGGAGATGCCACATATCTCTGGACATAACCTAGTGCTCTAGGGTACTATATGTGAATCTCATTTGGAACCAAGGTCCATAATCCATGATCTATAAAAGACTACATGCTCTATCCCTTGTTTGAGTAAGTTTTTTTACCTTCGAAGGAATAAGCACCACACACAGGCTCTTAGTGGGTCCTAATATCCTCATATACAGCCATCCTTAATATTTCCATGTCTCTACTTCCTTGTATACAGTCACCAACTCTACCTAATACATTCTTGGTGGGTAATCACATCATCACACAAGACCAACGTACAAAAGTACCAAGGATAAAATTAGTTTAGCCTGCCAACTTCATAAATGAAATAGAGAAAATCAAGTAAAATATCAATTTCAACAATAAAGAAAGAGAAAATTAAATAAATGGGAAATACTAAAGAAAATATGAGCACAAAAAGCTATATTCAAAATATTCACAAATATTATCTAAACCATTGTAGATAAATATAAACAATTTTTTGGGTCCACACAAACAAAGATGAAAATAAATCATCTCAAATAACACATTACATCACTACATGAAAAAAAATATCCACCGCACAAGGAAGGAGGGAACAATGTATCAAAATAACTCTACATCAAGAAGGAACACATAACATATATATATATAATTCCTCAACCATCAGAGACCTGCAAAATTGTACTTGTTTATCCTAAATGGGGTTTTTCCCATTGAAGGATAGGCAGGAAGCCTTCATATGTGGCACTTGATGCGCTATGTAGAGAAACCTGTAGGATTTGAGTAGCCAACTCTTCATGTTTTGTCACTTTTGAGGAGAGAGGGCAACGAAAAGCATGGAAATGGACAACTCAAGGAAATTCAACATAACTTTCCCAATCTCTTCAAGTTTTACATTAAATGTCTTGAAAACAAGGAAACCTATCGAATAAGGAACAAAATAACAATGACTCTCTATGCAAAGAAGAAGAAAAACATAAAATTTGGATGTACATAGATATAGTGCATGAGGTTTGGAATCCTGTTTGTTAAGGCACACAAGATTTATCCCTATATTTTCCAAAGACAAATATTCAAGGGATTTATTCTCATTAAAATCGCATAGTATAACTCCTAATAAAACCATCAAAAGAGTACATGATATGGTACAATGGATTTGACATCTATGATAGAATTATAAAAGCCCAAAATAAAAAATGATAGGGATGTCCCTCTAGGATGGCACAAAACTTATAAATCTTCACATAATTAGAGGAGAAAACAAGTAAAATAAAACAAGGCATTTGAAAAAAGAAAAAAATAAACTACGCATAATACAATATGTCTTCTCTATTGATTATCTAAAAATAAACATCTAAGGTCAAAGAATGATACAACAACTATTTTAAAGGGTTCCTTAAGAATAATGAACAACAACCTAAAGAAAAGATCCCCCTTAACAAGGCTTTAATGTTACTCTTCAAAACATGTTTTTTTACAAAGTATCACCATGATTTTATAGAAAAATCCTTTGATAATCCTTATAAATGCAACCGAGAAGGTACTTTATAAGTTTGAAAATCACAGAAAAGTTGTGCTCTAACATGCCCCTGCCAAGGTGGGGGCATATAGAAAAATAAAGAGCACACATTTTCAGAAGATGAAATATCTTAGGGCACCCAAATTGTTTCAAAATTACTATCTTCTTGTAAAAATTTAGGCCCCACACATGTAATAGCATAATGTGACCAAAACCAGGACACATGTCATTAACATAAAATCTTAAAAAGTTGTTGCTTGAAGCAGGGAAAAAGATGTGTGGTAGGTTGATGTATCATTTCATCATACTTTTGATTCCATACAAACACTAGGAGTGTGATTTTTCCTTCCCCTTGCAATTCATTTCATTAATATGCAGAGTCGAAGAAAATATTGTCCACGGTACTTATGAATGAAAAGGATATGGCTAAGCACATACGAGCATCAAATTTCAATCCATCATAAGAGAAAGTATTTTATTATTTCCTTCCTTGAGTAGCAGTAGTTAATGTTACTTTATGCCACCATTGTGTGTATGTTGTAAATCCTACCCATAGAATTGATAATACTACTGTAGACACCCTAAATTTGTCAAGACAAGTCAAATTAAAATCAAGAAAGGAAGATCAATAAATTGAACATCAAAGGATGAACTAATCGAAATCAAATCTATTTGGAATTATTAAATATAAAAAATTAAATATTTGTGAAATTTATTTTAAGAAATTAATTCTATAGTTTAAATAAAATTTAATCAATCCCATTTAAGAGGATACATGGCTAATTTAAATCAATTAAATCAATTGTTAAATGCATTTATTCTCACCCACCATAAAAGACAAAACTCAATCAACGAATGTGGTGAGAGTGTTCGAATCACATGGATCACTTAAGAGGCTTTTCTATCTCCACAATCTAAATTTCCTTTTGTATCTTGACCATCCATTTTTGTCTCTTTGTACCAATATTTGAAACCATCAACTTGACTCAAACTTAATCTGGGTTAATTCAGTCTACCGCCTACACTTGGGAAAATACTCAAACTAGGATTCATTCCAAGATAAAATAACCCATTCTCATTTTAATCTTCATTAGATTGACATTGTGATCCATTCATATTTTCATCAATTATATAGTTTATTTTGCATCCATGCTTAGCATAGCTTGAGTTCTTTTATCATTATTCTTGCATCTTCAATGTAAATTGCATCATGATTCATCACGTTTTATCATAATTAGCTTATCATGTAGATTAATATTCCAATTCTCAATCTAGGATTGTAACTTTAGGAATGCTTAAGATCTAAGATTATTATTTTAGTTTCCTAGTTAGAGAGATATTAGACAATTTTGATTGATCAATTTGATGTTTAGCATGTCATATCTTTAAATCCTTTTTAAATTGATTGAATTGATTTATTGTTTCATTAATATAAATTTAAATGTATACAAAATTGTGCCCACCATGGGGCATCTTGGCTCTACTAACTTTTTTGTCGAAATGGAGTGATTTAGGATGCAGATTTGAAATTTTTAGAGTTTTGGCACTTATACAGTAAAGATGAGTACCTATTCAGAAAATATGAGCACCTATACACTATAGAAAAATGACTTCACCATTAAGAAAAAGGAGTAAACCCTGAATAATGGAACCTATGCTAAAAAAGATGACATTTTCTTTCTATTTTATTTCTTCTGTAACATATTCATGTTCCTATTCACTGTCTTTTAGTTCCTGTACACTAAATTAGAGCGCTTCTGCATTTTGTTTTAGCTTTTACACTTTCCTTTGGCTCCTGCAAAACTTCTTTTGGCGCCTATGCTTGTTTATGTAGTGCACATACATGATAATTGAAATTTGCATATATTGAATCTAATCTCATTTTGATTTACAAATGGCTAGGCATGGGAAAGTGAAAATTCCTCAATCCTATATTCCTATTTATTTCAAGATCAAAGAGAAGAAGAAAAAAATTAGAATGCAGATTTAGGTAAAAAATTCCTTTAGATCTAAAATCTTGTTGTAAGAAAGGATTCTCATGCACCAATATTGGAGAGTAACTGATCTTTATCAAGATTTCATTAATTTTCCTTATAGGCCTTTGGATAATTCTCATTTTGGTGCTTCGATTTAAATTTTCTGACTACATTTTAGGAAAATTTGAGTATTTCCTTTTGATTTTTATTTTCTTCACTTTCTGTGGGAGGCTTGTTGGACTAATGTGTATGAAGGGGATTCAAAGGAGTATGAGCTATAGATGGTAGCTCTGGCTTACAGATTATTGTAATAAAATTCCCATGTAGTTGTACATGTTGCATTTCTAAAGGTGCATGTTATATTTTAGAATATTGTAGTTTCATTTAATGGTGGATAATAGAAATCCCATTTCTTGTCTTTGTAATTTTTTTTATTCTCAATTGTGTTGTGTGTTTGTGTTAAGAAGGGGAGCACCCTTCATTACATAGCCATATGTCAGACCTCATGAGAGATATCAGATATCTATGAAGTGTACAAGGAGCATCTTGGGAATGCCTACAATCATGTAGCTTAGTTCTAGGAGATTTCATTCAAATTCTATTTGGCAAACCGATCTCGGTTGGTGCAAAAAGTTGCATTGTTGCTAAGTTGAAAGTTGCTCAATGGTGCATCTTTCAAACTGTTCATCATGGGACCAAACCGTCAGCTCCATGACCTCTAGTTGGTGGGGTAAATGCTAGGGGGACATTTTTTCTCTTGCAAAGCATCAAGAATGAGCTGGCACAAGTCAGACCAAAGTGTTTCCAAGGTGCACTAAGCCAAATTGAGCAACCATAGAAGTAAAACAATTCAAATGTCCACAAAGCATAACATATAACACCATAATTTTAATTCTAGATCATGCCTATTACTTTGGTTCAATAAAATATTTTCAAGGTAGATGCTTTGGAAAAGATTAGGTCTATTACACATGAGAACACATGACAAAGATATAAGATAGAAAAGAACATACATACAATGCATGAAAAATATGTATTATGAAAATAATACATACATAAATACATAATATCAAAATGAACATACATACATAAATACTACACTTGAACCATTATTATAGTTTAGAGAAACATGAGATATCCATTGCATGAGCCATTGTTATAATTTTTATAAATCATAATTCACTCATATCCTCTTAGTTAAATGGTACATAGTAAACTATACAAAATATGGCCCCTCGTGATGTACAAATCAACCCATGGCCACTTTTATATACAACTTGATCTTTCAATATACAAAATGTGGTCTCCAAATATGCATGTAGACCACTTCATAGTCATTTATATTTAATAAAAAGAGAAGTAAGATTGTTTCGCAAAATGTATATACAAAATTCTCAAAATAATTCTACCATTTTGTAGAATGATTCTTCAGGATGGCCCAAAACTAATTGAGAGAACCTTCTGGATCAGCTCTAACCCTTATTGTTTCATGTATTTCCTCGTGTTCAGATTCATGAAGTTTCCACAAATTCTTCTTACGAGGTTTACCAATATACTTTATCAATTCAATATTTGCTGCATCAAGAAGGTTCAAATAATGCAAAATATGTCTATGTGTCTCATAGTCCTTAAACAACTTCTGGGATTTTTGGATAGGGTACTTTCATTTCATAGAATCATAAATTAATACAAAATTAAACATATAAAGTGTAATAGAATGGTGGTAAGAGGTCTCAAAGTCATCAAACAAGAAAACATTATATTTTGATAGTGTACTGTCTAATTCATGTCCCTGTCACAACAACAGATCCTATTGGGTACTCAATACCCTCTCCATCAATGAATATAGCTGTCAATTTTTTTCCCTCAATACAATGATACAAAAAGTAATCAGTCTCTTCCTCGTTGTTCTCACCTGCAACAATTGCATATACATGACCTGCAAATTTTTAGAGGTATAAGTTAACACCCTAAACACTTAACTAAATAATAAAATGATTTCAAGTAGGTTCAACATAGCTCATCTCAAAATGAAGAATAAAATGAGAAATTACCTGGTTCAACTAGGTCACATATGTCATCAAAATCCACTAATGATTCAAACTGGCTCAATTGTACTGCTCTAGGAACTTGATATGTATCAAGTTGTTGCAAAGGTGTATAAGACCATTCATCAACTCACTCTTTTGGTTTTCATTCATCCCACACAAAATTTATACAAGACAAGAAAAAACATGTCATTAATCTATTATAAATACCTAGTGATTGTGCATTTGAACTTCTAAACGAGTGCATGTCACTTGATCCTGTATGTGTACAACAATATAGATAGTTTTCAATGTTAGACTCGCCTACATGTACAAAAATATATATTAACCATAGAGATACCTTCATTACCTACTCCCATCGTAGAGTTGCACCATCACATAATTCTTTCTTCATTTATTAACTCTACACCAGCTTCGTACTTCAATTCCTATCTAGAAAGAGCTATTTTTACACATGCCCCCACACCATCATGCTCGCTTTTTCCATATCCAACCTCTGTGAAATTCCAAAAATGTTGAACGCCACTTGTCACATGCATCCTACTCAACCAATAGAACATTCTTGCATTCTTGAATATGAGGTGCAATTGTCTGACCAGATTATGTGATGGTTGTACTCAATACCTCTTTCCCTTAAATTCTCATAGAAAACTTTGAGGAAACCTTGCACAAACTTTGATGAATGTGTGTGATCATCACTGATGTAGAAGAGATACTCTCTTAAAAACTTTCTATCTACATTTGTGCTACCATGTACAAGCAAGAATGTTGTATGTACAAAGATCGTCACTTGTATAGAATGGTAATACAATGATTGCACTTCATTCAGAGGTTTAAGTGTATAATTCTTAGCAAAATCAACAATGAAGATAATAGTACCAAGGGGAAAAGTGTCCTTACATATCTTGAATTTCTCATCTGACCACCTAGCTCTATGTGAATCATGTATGTTCTCATAAAATAGTTTCTCTTGAATAATTTTCATAAAATCAGCTACGCATATATCATTTTTCACTAACTCACACCTCGTAAGTTCTTTTCCATCTTTTATACCATAAGTTACTATATTGTATTTTCCAAAAGAAACTAGTGGATTTCTAATCTCATTTGTGCTCTCTAGATGGTGACATATCCACAACTTTCTCATACCACCACATGCACTATAAGATCCATTTAAACACATCATCTTATAGGGTAAAAGTACAAACCTGTGTCACACTTTAACAAAGGAAGAGGACCACGACATGCAAAACTGTTGAACTTTAACGACATAAATGAGATATTTGTGTTTAGAATTTGAAAATGATGTAAACTAATGAAATGTGTAAAATTGGATCTAGTTTATGCCTATAATTTTAAATTTTTTTTTTGAGTAAGTATTGACTTAGTTTTCTAATTTTTGAAGTCCATTTTTTAATTGCTCAAAAAATGTTGAAAATGTAAGGTCTAGTTCCCTCCACTTTAATATATGCAAATAATATTTTTTTCTTCTGATTTCAGAATATGTTTTAGATAACATGTATAGCTAGTGCATAAAAAAAGAAAAATTGGTTTTTGGTATATATTTTGTCTGTTATAACTATTCAAAGTCAGAATTACCTGAAATTAACATTTTTTTTCTCCCTCCACATTTGCCCTAGCAAATTTAAACCAAATAAAAAAAAAGTTACATATTCTTGAAGAGGACTCTCTCCTCTAGTGTTACATATAAGTTGTAAATTTTTCCGACATGATTTGCTATTTTTTTTATTTTTTTGAACGAGCATGTTCTTGAATGTTAAAATACCTACTTGGAGTTTTTTCAACTTACAATATAGTATATGTAAATAAAACACCATAAAAATTATATGACC
>MU226732.1:544643-569130 GCA_018584345.1 Thuja plicata
GTTAATTTATGTTTCAATTTCATGTTAGGGTTCATTTGTTAGAGTTTATGTTTTCATAACTAACATTTTCCTGTACTATTTTGTAAGATTTTCTTAATGTTTTGAAACATATGCAATAAAAATAAATAAATTAAAACTAAATAACATTTTCCAAATGTTTTGTAATAGTTTCCTAATGTTTTGTAACATTTTTCTAATGTTTTGTAATAGTTTCCTAACGTTTTGTAACATTTTTCTAATGTTTTATAACATTTTCCTAATGGTTTGTAACATTTTTCTAATGTTTTGAAACATGTAATAAAACTAAATTAATTAACTAACTAACTAACATATGATTCTAACTAAAAAATAAATTTAAATCTACATTAAACAATATTTAACATTTTCCAAAATTATAAATAACAAAATAAAAACAAAAAAATCAAATAATAGTAAAATTACATTAATTTAACATAGAAAAATTAAAAAACATTAAAAAACATTGAAAAAACATTTAAAAAAAAAATCCTACCTATTTTCGGCCGAAGTACCCCTATTCCGCTCCTCAAATCGTGGAAGGCACTCGGTGCAAATGAGTCGCTCTAACCAAATTTTGGGGTTTATATAGATTTTGAGGGTTCCGGCCAAAACTGTTTCGTCCGGACTAGGTTTGGTCGGAACCCCTCTGCCACATCGACGCCACTTGGCGCCGCGTGTGCACCATGTATGTCCGGCCGAAACATGTCTGGCCAAAACATGTCTGGCTGAAATATGTCAAATGGTCCCCAAGTGTGACACAGTTCTGTACTTTTACCCTATAATAAATGCAACCATCATCTCGATTACATAATACACAACATAAAATCTCTTGATGACGTAGGAGGTGCTTGAAGACCACATTCCTGCAAAATAGTGTTAGTGTGCTTTGGATGAAGGCTAGAGATAAGAACACTAGGTTCTTCCATATCTCTTCTTCCAAACATAGAGCTTCCAATAGAATTTCCAAACTCGGGTTAGTTTCTTGAGTGGTTAGTAATGATAGAGATATTTCTTTGGCTATGGTTGACTTTTTTTCCTCCCTTCTTTCCTAAGATCAATCACTTTCCTTTGGAAATCAAGCCTTGCTTCTTGGTTCTATCCATTCCTTAGTGGATGAAGCTACTAATAATTTTTTGTCTTTCATTCCTTCCTCAGAGAAAATCAAGCTATCTTCTTTCACTTTTGAGTGGGATAAGTCCCCTAGCCCAAATGGGTTTCCTGTGTTTTTCTTTCATAAATTCTGGCACATTGTGGGCATGGATATCTGTAATGTTGTTAAATAATTATTTAGGTCAAGAACAATGCTTAAATAAATTAATTCTACTTTCATAGCCTTGATCTCTAAATCTCTAGGTTCCGATTCAATTGATTCCTTTAGGCCAATGAGTTTATGTAACTCGGTGTATAAAATTTTCTCTAAGGTTCTTACTCTTAGACTACTAGCTGTCCTTCCCCATAATATCTCCCCCTAGCAGAGTGGATTTGTTCTAGGTAGGAAAATTCCGGATTCCATTATGAAGGTTCACGAGGTCATTCATTCTACACACTTCTCTTCTAACCATAGTTTCTTGATGAAGCTTGATCTCTCAAAGGCTTATGACCAGGTGGACGGGTACTTTTTGTTTAAGATTCTCAAATCCTTTGGCTTCTATCAAAAATTATTGTAGCTTGTTTCCTAGCTTATTAACACTTCGATGGCTATAGTTATTGTGAATGGCTCCTCTTCCAGTTTCTTCAAGTCTTTACGGGGCTCTGTCAAGGTGATTCTTTGTCCCCCATTCTATTCGCTATTCTAGCAGAGGGTCTTGGTCATTATTTTCAGAAATTGGCTTCAGACGGTTCTTTAAAGGGCCTCATTCCTTCCTCTACCTCTAGGCCTTGCTCCCATGAGAAATTCGTAGATGATACGATTATTATGGGGCCTTCTACTGTCTAGGAGGCTAGAAATATCAAACAATCTCTTTCTACATATTCTCAAGAAGCAAGTCAAATTGTTAACTGGAATAAGAGTTCTCTATATTTTATTAATACGCCAGAGGAAAGACAAAATAGAACTGCTAGAATTATTTGGTGTGAAATTGGGACTTTGCCTATAACCTACCTTGGTCTCCTATTGGGCTTGAAACCTTTTGGGAAGGTATTGTGAATAGATTTAATAGGAATTTGGTAGGCTGGAAGGGAGATCTTCTAAGTCAAGCAGGAAAAATCTAACTTTTGAAAGCTTCTCTACAAAGTCTCCCCATCTATGCAATGAGTCTGTTTAAAATCCCTGGAAAAATTACAGATGTAATTGAATAGATTTCGAGAAATTTTCTTTGGTCTGGAGTGGAAGACAGAAAGAGACTGGATATTATGGCTTGGGACAAGGTTTTTACTCTGAAGAAGTTGGAAGGGTTGGGGATTCGACCTCTAAGGGTTATTAATCAGGCTCTTCTAGCTAAGAAGATCTGGCGTATCTATGGTGAGAAAAAAGAATGGAATGATATTATTCACAACAAATATCTCTTCTCATTCCGTCATATATCAGACTTCATGATGTCTAATGTGAAGGTGTAGGGCTCTTTTTTTTGGAACTGTATTCAATAAGCTAAGGAGACGTCTTTTAAGGGTTGCTAAGTGGCTTTTGGGTACTAGCAGGATAATTATGTTCTGGGATGATTTTTGGGTCAAATATTTTCCTCTGAATTTCATTCCTTCTATTTAGCCTCTTATTTATATATATAAAGAGAGATTTGGCCCTTGGCCCAAAGATTACTAGGAGAACCAGACCTGGGTTGATCTTTCTGAAATAGATTTTTTTCTTAAACCATTGATGCTCAATTTGAATGTCTGGAAAGTGGATTTTACTAAGGAGGATAATTTAATTTGGGGAAATATCCCTTTGGGTCTCTTTTCTATTGCTTTGGTTACTGAGATTTCATTAAATTATATGGTTCCTCTTCTCTTATGTGCTTAGTTATGGGATAAACGACTAACTCTTGAAATTAAAATATTTTATTGGATATTTTTGTTGAATAAGATTATTATCATGGATAATCTCCAAAAGAGAGGCATGATTCTTCCTAACATATTTTTTCTCTACAAAAATGTTGACGAATTGATTTTACATTTGGCCATTGACTATCTTTACTCCAGAGATGTTTCGTGCATTACCTTGCAATGCTGGAATATTTGCTGGGTCTTCTCGAACAATATGGAGAAATTTTTCATGTAGTGGAGAAATGCAGTAGTTCCTATTGATAGGTTTCTATGGAATATAATTTCCCATCATGTCATTTAGAAACTATGGTGTGAACGTAATGATAAAGTTTTTCGTGATACTGCCTTGCCTCCGGTAGTGATAGATGAAAATATTAAGAGAAGCGTCAAAGAGAATTGTAATGTGTTCAATGGAGTCATGCTGGATTTCGATGTTGGATTTCAACAAGGACCATAGCTAAATCTCCCTGTAGGAGAATTCCATTTGGCTTTCCGCTCCTCCTGGCTGGATTAAAGCCAATTTTGAAAGAGCAGTGAAGGGGAATCTAGGCCCTACTAGATGTGGTGGTATAGTTCAGGATGACATGGCCAATTACGATTATGGTGCTCCCCATTGGGGTCGAGACCAACCATGTGGCAGATGAAATGGCTCTCATTCAAACTTTAAAATTAATTACTTAAGGAATACCCTCAAATGTATGGATCGAAGGAGATTCGATGAACATATTAAATTTCATTAATGGGATTACTAATCCATCATGGTCTATCAAGGTTATTATTGATGAGGATTGTATAATCATTAACTCTTTCACCAATGTCATTATATCAGATAACTTCAGGGAAGCAAACTCTACTGCAGATGCACTGGAAAACATCGTAATTAAGACTGAGGGCATAATGACCTAGCATGGTGGTAGTAATTTAACCATTGAGGTGAAGGCTAAGTGGGCGTATGATCTGACTCGTAGCAAGTGAGAAAATTTGGAAAATCTTGAAAAGCTCTCATGAAATTATACATGTCATTAAATGTAGTTGATAAGTTTATGGAAAGGCTTGTCTTTCCTGAGAATGTGAAGTGTAGACACCTATATACTTGCACTTTAAACAATTTGAATTTGGCTATTCCTCTCTATCTCTATCTTGTTTCCACCATTTCCATTGACAACCTATTCTTGAAAGGTATCATGGGGGGTGAGATTAACCATAAGGAGCCGAAGAACTGTAAGAAATGGAAGAACCAAATAGATGTTGGGGATAAGCTCAACAAGGGTGGCCTCACTAACTACATGGAGCACGTTCATGACTCTAAAGATGCTATCACAAAAGATTTTGTTGAGAGCTGGAAGGATGGTACTATGGTGATAAGAGGAATGGCTGTCAAGATTACCAAAGAACTAATTGCTGAGGTTATGGGTTTAAACACCAAGGGCTTAAATTTCTACAAGGACAATAAGATATCCCAAAAGGTTATTCAATAATTCCCAAAGGATAAGGCCGAAGTTGAGAGTTTGGTGAAAGACTCTGAGGGGAGTTATGATGTCGACTCCATCAAAGAATTTTGGGCAAAGGTTCTTACGGTGGTTATGGAGTACATCTCACTGGATGGGAGGTATAAAAGGGCTCATTCTTACAATTTCCTATCATTATGTCATTTCCAACATAAGGTGAGGGTTTTTTTTCCTTTCTACCTTTTGCATTCTATCTGTCATATTATTATCGACCACAAAAAAAAGAACTGTAAGCCCATTCTGCATGAGGGTCTGATTCTCCTTATTGTCGAGCATGTTAAGAAAATTGCAATTATCAGTCTCCTAATTCTCTCACCTAGAGACTCTGGCTCTACAAAATCTTCAGGTCAAAGGATTAGGGTGAGGGAGGATTTGGCAGAGCTGACAGTTAAAAAATTAAAATTTAAAAAAAATAAAGGAATGGACATGGACTTTGATGGTGAGAGTGCTAATGGTTATGAAGAAATTAATTATATCCCCCATTCAAAGTCTGATGAAGAGATTAAGGAGTCCCTCCTAGTCTCGGTGAGTGTTTCTGGCAAAGATTAGGACAAGTATCTTTTTTCCCATATCACCAAGGAGAAAGGAATTGAACTTGAAGACATTGAGGGGTATGTGAGTGGTTAGAAACTTCCAATATTGGTCAACTATGAAATTTCTAAAGATCATGATGTACCTATTTCTCCGAAGCTTGAGATGGGTATGGAAGTGCAGTCAGAGTGGAAGGAGGAGGATACCCTAGGTTAGGACACTACTAAGAAGGGTAATATCCCTTCTAGTTGTAGCAATATTCCTTTTTCAAGAACGATGGATATGTAGGAGGAGAATGTTCAACTCCTTCAAGATGGCATGAACAACAAAATTGAAACCCCATTTGGAGTTCTTCAAAATGTGAAGGCATTGTCTATGTACACATTTGGTCTTATGAAATGGTTATTTAAGGAAATCAAAAGCCTCCATCTCAGCTTATGTACTTTTTCTTCTCGAGTGGATTTTATTCAAGGTAATCAGGATTCTGGGTCGGCCAGGGTTGATGGTAAAAAGAACAAGGAGGATGAAAATAATTTGAAGACTCTGCGTGAGATATTTGAAATCTTGGAGAACACTCTGAAGAAACACATGAAGGATAACAATATCTTCATGTGTTTTTCCATGGAGTGTTTTAACTCGATCAAATCTGAGTTAGATATTGGTTCCCCTATTATGAAGATTGAGGATGAAATGATGACATGGAGGATGCAGGCCCGGGCAAGCGCATGCATTCTGCCAAGAAGAAGAAAGTCCAAGATAAGATTCTAGAGCTCTCAAACTTCAATGCTGCCATCAAGAAGGTCTCTAAGGCTAAGAATGAAATGGAAGGCACTCTCATGGAGTTTTCCTAGATTTAGTTCTTCCCCTACTTTTTTCCTTTTGGCAAAAATGGCTAGGCCATTGATATTACATTAAAAAACTGTTTCAAAGGCTCAGGAGGGAAAGAAACAGGAAATAAAACCCTCCTTCCTTGCCACTACAAATTTACATACTTAATTTTGCAGACATTTAGGGATTATTGCAGAATTCAGCTTGAAGTTTAACCCATATACAATGCAGACATTCATGACTACATAAGTTGCTAACTAACTCCACTGTACCCCTATCAACCAAATATGCTAAGTATTTATCTGCTCCTGACTATGTAGTATAACACTTGCATATGCGATTAATTTTGGCCACATTAGCAAAATTGAGGATGTCTACTCCTCTGAATACAAAAAGGAAAAAACCCCAGACCATATTAAAAAACCCATCTACCTTGTGCGCTTTGTTTTATCCTTTCTCCACCCAGATGTTACCGATGGTGTCTGAGATGTTGATGCTGTTGGAGAGATGTCGCCCGAGTCACCATTCACGTACATGAGCACCGTGAGAAATATGTCAAACAACAAGAAGGCATTCACCACCATTCCATTTGGTAGGATTTCCACGAACTTTATTATTTCTTTTCGCAAGTACCCACTGTCTCTGCTCTGCAGAGTGAGCTTTAATACATCATATAGATGAGCAATTTTTTTTATTGTCGAGCTCTGCTAGGTGGAAGAGGCCTCCTACCCACACCGTAGATGGCCACAACTAATATCCATTCATTGCTTCTTGGAGTTCTTCTACCAAGAAAAAATCCTCCTTAATAACTTTCTTTGTCATTTTAAAGAAAACATCAAAATCTGGTACCATATCATACCAGTTTGAGAGAAAAACTGACACTAGCTATATATGGAGGATGTGTCAAGGGGTGTTAGGCAATGTGATATGATCACCTATAATACCTTTTATGGCATCCAGAACCTGTATTGGAAGCTGTCTGAATGCGATGTTCATCTGACGTCCGAGATAAGGGCCTGATATTGGGTGCTCCCAATGCTGGCCTCTCAGAGCTATTCTCATATTAAGCTCTTTGTAGTCCATCTATTTATCAAAGAAATTTCCAACATGGCAGCCTATATTTGTCTCGATTCATCCAAAGTGAGCCTCCTGTGTGTGATAAATAGGCCTAGTTCTGAGGGTTACGTCATGTTTTGAAAAACATGTCTTTGCTCAATCATTTTTTGGCTTTTGGTTGCCAGGTGGCCTCGCTGGTTTCTGGCTTCTTTCTCTAGTTTTGTGTTTTGTTCATGGGTGTTGCGGGTTGAGTCTCCATCCTATTTCTATATAGTGGTTTAATGCTTATATTTTTTTGTAATGGTTGGTAGGGGTTTCGGGTCCCCATAAAACCTATTTTTACCAGAAATCAAAAGAAAAAAAGATGATATATATCATAACTCATGGAAAATTCAGTATGTACCCTGAAACAACATGTAGTGTGCACATGATTAATCTTGACGTAAAAGGGTTTTTCCATTTCAAAAAATCTTTGACAACTTTAAATTTGAGGAACTCTTTAGAGGAATCTTGAACATAAAATTGTGTTTGTGTCATATCCAAAAAGTGTTTTGGATGTGGCTTATGATTTGTAGATCTGATTCTCCTCCTAAAAATGACTCTTTGGATGGGTGAAACCCTTGTGTTGTCATGCCAAAAATTTTCAATTAATGTTCTTAATGCATCAACAACAACCTTGTCCTTGTGTGGGAGTCTACCCGAGAATGATCAAATAGAATTAGTGTTTGGATTCTCAATTTTGTCTCGCCTATGTAAGGCTCTCTATAATGTTGATCTACCTATCCTTAATGACTTGCTTTTTTTGCTTACGATACAAGATTCTTTCATTTCATTTCCCATTATAGTCGATGTGAAGACATGTTGAGTAAACTTAACATCTTTACTGAATGATTTTGAACCAATGGCTTGGTATGCATCAAATAGATTTCTCATAGTGGTTCTCTCAGTACTATTTTCATATGTTCTCAAACCCACAATTCTCATTGTCTCTCTAAATTTCAGATTCTTAATCATTTCAACAACTACTTGACAACTTCCACTTTGATTTAATTTTTCAAAATAGTTATTCCAAATCTTTTTAACAATTCTTCTAAAATTTCTTTCCAAAATTTTATCATACATTAGCCTCAAAATATTTTCATCAATGTCAATTAGAAACTTTGGTTTTCTACGAATTATTCTAGGAGGTGTTAACACAACTGCATGCTCTACATTTTCATTAGATGAATTAGGTGCATTTATCCCCATCATTTCAATCAGTGTATGTTGAACATTTTTTATTTTCATTATGTGCATTTTGTTCATTAATGTCATTGAATTGAAATGGTTCATTAGATGAATTAGGTGCATTTATCCCCATCATTTCAATTGGTGTATGTTGAACATTTTCATTTTCATTATGTGCATTTTGTTCATTAATGGCATTAAATAAAAATGGTGCATTGGATGAATTAGGTTCATCACTTACATTGCATGCATTTGATAATGTACCTTGTTGTATTCTCTTCATGCGCTCCCTTTGTCTTTCCTTTTCTGTCTCTCGTTGCTCAATTGTTCCTCTTTTTTTTTTTCTTTCCCATTGTTCATATTGAATGGACCCTACAAATAATATCATAAACATAGAATAACATGTGAAAAACAAATACAAAAAATAAGAACAAATCAACCATTTTCTTGAAATGTGAACTTACAATCATAAAATACCATAAAAAAATACCAATAAACAATAACATGCAAAAAATTCATATCTAATTGTTATTTGCATAAATAAACAGAAAAATAGTAGTGGGACCTCAAGACAACATGTAATGATTGCTTTTAGACCATTGAAGTAATAAAAATTGGTTGTTAAACATAAACCAATTGGGTTATGAGAACATAAAGGCTCAATCTTCCTAATTCCTCAGAACTTGATCGGGTTCTAAAAACCTAAGAACAAAGAGAGAGAGAGAGAGAGAGAGAGAGAGAGAGAGAGAGAGAGAGAGAGAGAGAGAGAGAGAGAGAGAGAGATTTTTATTTCTTTATANAAAAAAAAAAAAAAGAGAGAGAGAGAGAGAGAGAGAGAGAGAGAGAGAGAGAGAGAGAGAGAGAGAGAGAGAGAGAGAGAGTAATTTTTATTTCTTCATAACCCGATCAGGTTTTGAAGAAGTGAAAATTGTACATTTTATTCTCCATAACCTGATCTGGTTATGTAGGAGGTGAAAAAGTACGTTTTGATTTTCAGAACCTGATTGGCTTATTTTAAATTTAGAAACCCTGTCGATTCATGGCTTGGGAAGAGGCTTGGGAAATTGACCCAAAGGCTTGGAGGCTCATTTTCCCTCCATTTTTTTGTTCTTTTAGACATTTTTCATCTTGTAAGATGAATTCTCGACTTTATCTTCATCAGGTTTGCAATTTGTCTACAAGGTTCCTCTATAATTTTCACCATAATCTCATATGTCTTGTTATCTTTCTAACCATATAATGTTTTCTATTTTTGGACAACATTAGTATCCTAAACTTTAATTTTCTTTACTAGTGTCTTGACAGTCCTCATAGACATATGTCTACCACTTTTTAAATAAATTTTGATATACTTAACCAAATTAAAAATACATTACATATTATTTTTCTACACTTTATTCTATACACTTTGAAAAAAATTTATTTCATTTTTTATTATTTTGATGCAAGTTATTCCCAACACACAAAGACGTACAAAATTTTCTGGATACAATCACTTCAAAAAAATCATAGCAAAAAAACTCATTAGAAATTATTAAAAAATACACAGCTTCTAGATCTCACTCTTACGTATCATCATACCAAAGGGATTTGAAAAATCCTGAATATAACTATATCTTTTGTACACTGCATAGAAAGAGCTGTGTTATGTTTTTCTGAAAAAAATCACGAAGAAGTTTTCGTGCGTGTAAGGTTTGACCCTCTTAATATTATCTATTTTTTTAAAAAAATATTATTTTAGAAAATAGATTCAAAGTACTACAATTTTGTTTTACACGTCTTCTTATTTTGAGTGCATGACCCTCAAACGTCTGTTCCAAGTTGAGGTTTACACGATTTCAAAAAAAATGTGTCCACTTATACCCCACTTTTTGGTTCACAACTTGGTGCACATATATATAAATATAGATATAGATATAGATAGAGATAGAGATAGAGATATAGATATATATTAAAAAATTATTGTTTTATAAAATAGATTCAAAGTACTACAATTTTGTTTTACACATCTTCTTATTTTGAGTTCATGACCCTCAAATTTTTGTTCCAAGTTCATGTTTACACGATTTCAGAAAAAATGTGTCCACTTATACCCCACTTTTTGGTTCACAACTTGGTGCATATATATACAAACATGTGCTATATATGTTACTTTCAATATACTTTAAAATATTGCTTCTATGATATATGTTACATTATCAAATTAAATTGTTTTAGACTAAATCATCTATACATGTGTTATCATGTAATCAAATAATCTATGTATAATCATCTAATAATATCATTTAAGATTAAATCATCCAATTAAATCTAATCAAATAAAATCCAGGCATAATCATCTAAGGGGATCGAAACTTCTAATCATGTCAACTACTTCCATCTTGGAAGCAATGATAACTCTATCGGTGGTAGCACCCATTGCTAGTGACACTACTAGAGTCCTCTGCTCAACCAACTATCTAGGAGGAGGTACAACTTGATCAATCCTATGATATGCATCGCAAACAATAATTTTTCTAGGCCCTTGTCTACAATATCTAGGAAGATATAGATAGTTGGCGTTGAGTCTGAAATGAAACTCAACGTATGACTGCTTGGCAAAATGTAATGAAATCTCATTGTTATTAGGATAACGACAATATACTTCAAGGAATTGAGGGTAAATCATGCAAGCTATTTGAGGAACTACATATTGGGTAACCTAATATACCCTCAACTTGGAATTTTCATCATAATATTGGAAGACCTCTCATTTGATGATCTCCTTAGGAACATGGCTCAGGACCACCTCTAAAGACACATTGCCCGAGATCTCAGCTCTCAACACTAAAGAAATAGTCTCTGTAACTTGTGGAGTAAGTGAAGAATGAGATGTCAACCTCACAACCATATCCTTGAGACTCCTCAATATACTAGTACATATATCTTTATAGAAACCCTCCTATGATCTAGTGATTGAATCTCGTAGTTGGCCAATCTATGAGTGAGCACTCTAACAGAAGGTCACAATATAAGGAACACAAGGTAGAACAGGGTGTGCATCAACATGAGGTAATTGACCCTCTAGTGCATCACCTAGAGGTACATCTTGAGGGACATCCTGAGGTACATAGTGTGTGGCCATCTAGAGGTAACATGTGTTAAATGTCAAAAATAAAGTACACGTACATTACAAGTGCATGTAAAATTGAAACTAATATTAAAATCTAAATTTATACATTTACATTTCTAAATGATGGATATGAGAGAGAGAGAGAGAGAGAGAGAGAGAGAGAGAGAGAGAGAGAGAGAGAGAGAGAGATTATGTATGAATAAATCAAAATATTTAAACGTCTAACTAGACATACATGTATATATATGTCATGATAGACCCCACTAAGGGGTCTTAAGATGATAATTTTATGGTTTAGGGTTTAAGGCCAGGTTTCATGTCATAATAGGTCCTAGTAAGGGTCTTATGTCATGATAGGTCCTAGTAAGGGCCTTATGTCATGATAGGTTTAGGGTTTACGGTTTAGGGTCAGGTATCATGTCATAATAAGTCCTATTAAGGGTCTTATATCATAAGAGGTCCTACTAAGGGTCTTATATCATGATGGGCATAGGGTTGAGGGTTTAGGGTTAGGTATCATGTCATCATAAATCATAGTAAGGGCCTTATATGATAATAGGTCCTACAAAGGGTCTTATGTCATAATAGGTCGTACTAGGGGTCTTACATCCTATTAAGGATTCTTAAGGGATTTAATATCTTAATAGAGGTTGTGTAATGAGTCTTACATCATAAAAGGTCCTACTAAGGGGTCCTAGGTGTCTTAAGGGGCCCTATGTGTCTTAAACGGTTCTACGATTTACTAATGGTTCCTAAGAGTCTTAAGAGAAGTTAGGTTTCTTAAAAGTTCCTATGATGTACTAAGGGGTCATAGGTTAACATTATAGTTCATCTAACTATACATGTTAAACATTTATACAAAACATTGAAAACATATACATAACATTTAAACATGTATAAAAAAGAAATTTAAACATTTAAACATCTAACTATACATATGTAAAACATTTCAATATATCAAATAGTGGATTCAAAATGGTTTCAAGGATGTCGTAGGATGTGTTAAAGTGTTCTTGGTTTCTTACAGAGTTAAAATATGTTGTAGGACATGTATTAAGGCATATTATAACGTGCTAAGAGGTCTTAGGCTGTACTAAGGTGTTGTAATGGGTTCTAGAGAGAGAGAGTGTGTACCTATGCCTTTTCAAACAATTTCTAAAGTATAATTATAAACAATTATAAATTACTAGAAATGAAAAATACTTATATAAGTAACTATTAAATATAATTTAAAAACAAATCTTTTCAAACATTTTCTAAATAAATTTTTAACAAAGGTTTTCTAATATTTTATATCTACACTTTTATAACTATAATTTTCTAACATTATCTAACAAAAATATTTTTCAATAAATATTAATAAAATTTATTCGTTTAAAACTATTATGTATTTATTGTCATACTAGTTGAATTAAAGAACTTCTTAGAAAAAAAAGAATTTGGACAAATTTTATAATCTTTGTTTTCCCATAAACTTTCTAATTAAAATATATTTTATTACTTTTTCTCTGCAATCTACTAAGATTATTTCCAAATGTTGGTATAACGTTTGCTTTGTCTACCATGTGTAATGTTGGTATAACGTTTGCTTTGTCTTCCATTTCTTAAATAAGCGAAAATGACTGTCAATTGACTTTTCTTTCTACATTAACGATCAACTAGCGAAGCGAGCACGGTTTCTTTATTGATTTGTCATTCTAAAAGTTTTTTCTAACAGATGTGATGATATCAGGGACAAGCTGTCAGGCATGCTTATTTATTTTCCATCCAGATGCTGTGTAGTTGTCTTCTCTGTGGAAAAAAACCAGTTCAAGTGGCTTCAAAATAGACTGGATTTCTCTAAAGCTACGGAGGAAATCCTGTAACATGTCCAATATATTCTATTGAAATTCGTAATATAGTGTAACAGTTTCTCATGAGATCTTGAATTAGGACAGTAGTGGCTTCCTATATAGACGCGTCTTCTCACCTCTGCTTAGAATTGTCCAACTTTAAACGTCTTTTATGAAATCGTTAACTAATATGAGAACGGTTTCCTTTTTTTATGACCAAATGAGGAGATGACCATTACCCTCAAAGATATCTACAAGATTCTTTGGATTCCTTTTTTTTTGGAGAGATGGTGGAGTATAACAAGTCTCCATGTCTTGGCATATAAGCACTGATCTGTGCGTTGCATGATCACACTATTTTAAACAAAGCGATCAGCTAAAATGACATGGTGATCAGTCATGGTGCTCAGTATCCTCTTGCCTTTGTCATGGATGATGTAGGAGCATTTTGGGTTCTTTGCAATCTTGTATGAACCAAAAATATGTTTGATATGGTTTGATAGCATTTTAGAGACTACTCAGTATAGTGCTAAGTAACTGCTCTTTTTGGTCGGTTGAAGGTTTTGTGTTATAACGCTCGGGCTCAGTTACTTTTCTTGGATGCCTTTGCCGACAGGCTCGCGATGGTTCTTCTTAACTGATTGGTGGTTTCACCGACTGGTCTCTGTGCTTGGTAGTCTTTCTCACAGAGCTAATTTTTGGACGTTGGATCTTTTGGTCGACGTATGCATTTAATTTATATAGCATAATTAATGTTGGGGTCTCTTATTGGGATGTGTGTGGACCTAAATCTAGGTCTTTACTATTTACTACATTGGAACTTTAGGATCTTTTTTGCCAACATCTTTTGTGGACTCTTGTATATATTAGTTTTCTATTCTTAGATTTGAGAGAGGAGTTTGGGGGGTAGCGAAGTGTTAGAAGATTTGGATGGAAGGTCCATGACCTTGCATGTTCAAAGGTTATTCTGTAAAGATCTGAAGCTATATATCAATAACTAGGAAGGCCTTATAGCCTGGCATGTATGATATTTGATGGAGAAATAATATAAAGTTCTTCTTTCTTATTATCCCATTTTGTGTTTGTTGCTTATGAGTTGTGTTCGCGAGATGGTTTGATAGTTGTGAGTGCCTTGGGCCCTAGTTATCCCCCCTCCTTATGTCAGGTGGTATAAGAGTGAAGGCTAGATATCAGGTTCCTTCTTGTGAACCTAAGTGATATATTTTTTAGGGTAGTGGATTGTGATATGACCTACAATTGCCAAGGGTTTCAAGATGGTTCGTGGGAGAGGAAATGAAGATACATGTCTATCTCATATGCTAAGATAGATTGCTGCAATATTGCTAGCTATTCAAATATCCCAACACTAAGGAAGACATCTCGAGGATGTTAGTGATGATGAAGTTGAAGAAGTGCAAGGAGAAGCCACATCTGCACCTGTGATGGATCAAGAAGAAGGGAGATTCCTACGAGCATTGACAAGTTTGAAGTCCACACCTCACTTTAATCCTGCTAAGTATAGTGTAAAGTTGGATTCATATGAGTTGATGGATTGGATAATAGAGATGGAAAAATACTTTGAGTATGAGAATGTATCAAAACAGAAAAAAGGTAAAGATTACAAGTACAAAGTTGAAAGGTCATGCATCCTTGTGTTGGGAGCCTCTGTTGTTGGATAATAAGAAGAAGAAGGGTAAATAAAATATCAAGGTATGGGATAAGATGATAACTAAGTTGAAAGGGAATTTTCTACCTTGTGATTACCAAATTAACCTAGTTAGGAGAATGAAAATTTTAGAGCAAAAGGATAGCTCGGTAAAAGATTACACTGAGGAATTTTATGGATTAGACATCAGATCTGGACATGGTGAAGATGAACTGGAAAGAATACCAAGGTATCTGAATGGATTAAGAAGTTATGTACAAGATGAGATCAAATTGGTAAAGATAGAGAGTATTGAAGAGGCATCACAGTTTAACCTAAAACTTTAGGATAAATTGAACAAAAGATATGAAAAAAGGCAAAGATGAAAAGAGGGTAGATTCTACAGAGGAAGAGGTAGATATTATGCTGAAAACAATATATCTGATTAGGAAAAGAGAAATCAAGACACACATCAAGACAAGGGTAAGATAGAGAGAAAAGGTGGAAATTCATTTAGAGGTAGAGGTAAATATTCCTGATGTGGTTATAGAAGAAGAGGGTTCCAAGGAACTTGTTACAATTATGGTGAAGAAGGACATAAATCTTTTGAGTGTACACATACAAGCAAGACATATGGTAATAGAAGAAATGCTTTGGTGCAAGAAGACTCACCCAATAAACCTAAGAAGGAAGGAAACCTAATGGTCAGAAGAATATTATGGAGTGAGAATAATAAGTAAGATCCGGTAAGGAAAAGTTTTTTCAAGACAAGATGCAGAGTTGCAGAAAAATTTTGGACGGTAATTGTTGATAGTGGAAGCTCAGAGAATCTGATATCATAGGAAATGATCACAAAGGTGCAGTTGGAGAGAATCAAGCACCTGAAGCCCTATCAAATTTCACAGGTCAAGGATGTGCATGCATTGATGGTGAGTGAACAATGTTTTGTGAATCTGAAAATTGGAAAGTCTTATGATAAGGTGTTGTGTATTATTATGCCTATGGATTGTTGTCATATTTTTTGGCTAGACCTTGGCAATATGATAAACATGCTATACATGATGGAAGAGTGAACAAAAATACTATTTGGGTTGATGCTAAGAAGAAAATCTTATTACGTTTGGTTGAACAATCTATTGGTGACATATGTACATCTTTGAAAGTTTGTTAGATGCAAGGTAGATAGGTTGTTAAGGATTTGAAAAGGAATGACATATTCTATGCTTTTATTCCTAAAAAACCGATCAAGAACACAGAAGATAAATGTCCTGAAGAAGTTGACAAATTACTCACCTAGTAGAAGGAGATCATTTCAGCTAATATACCTGATGGTTTGTAACCGATGAGAGATATTAGTGATTGTATGGATCTCATTCCTAGCACTAGTTTTCCAAACAAGGCACCACACTGGTTGACATCGACCGAGAATGACGAACTCAAGCAATAAGTTCATGAGTTTTTGAACAAGGGTTTGATTAGAGAAAGTTTGAGTCCATGTGCAGTACTAGGTATATTATAACCTAAGAAGATTGGAGAATGGTGAATGTGTACTGATTCAAGAGAAATCAACAAGATCACAGTTAAGTATAGATTTCCTATACTGAGGATGGATGCTATAATGGATTGTTTGACTGGAGAAAAATAGTTTACCAAAATTTATTTGAACAGTCGATATCATCATATCAGAATCGGAGAAGGTCATGAATGCAAGACTACTTTAAAAACAAAAGAAGGTTTGTATGAGTGGTTGGTTATGCCTTCTGGTTTAACTAATGCACCAAGTACTTTTATGAGGCTACTGAATGAGGTTTTGAAGAAATTGTTGAATAAATGTGTGATTGTATACTTGGCTGATAGTGTGATATTAAGCAAGACTAGAGAAGAGAATTTGATGCATATAAGACAAGTTTTGTAGAGATTGAAAGAGGAAAAGTTTCTCATTAATTTGAAAAAGTGTTCCTTCATGAAAGAAGACCTTGTGTATTTAGGCTTTGTGATTTCAGATGATGGTTTGAAGATGGATCCTGATAAATTTGAAGCTATACTTAGTTGGCCTACACCTTAGAATTTTAGCGATGTAAGATAATTTCATGGATTGGCAATTTTTTACAGGGTGTATATCAGAAATTCTAATTCTATTTGTAATGCTATGACCGAGAGAATGAGATGAGACAAAAGGAATTTAAATGGACACATGGAGCTGGTAAAAGTTCGAGAGTTTAAAACAAAAGGTTTTTGAATTACATGTGTTAGTCCTACCTAATTTCAATAAGGCATTTCAAGTTGAATGTGATGCAAGTGGAAGTACCATAGGAGTTGTGTTAATTCAAGAAGGTAAACGTGTTTCTTTCTTTAGTGAAAAGTCTAATGATGCTAAAAGAAAATATTCTATCTATGATAAAGAATTCTGTGCTATTGTTCAAGCTTTCAAGAAATGGAAAAATTATTTTATGCCAAGTGAATTTGTGTTGTATACTAATCATAAAGATTTACAGTATTTGGTAAGTCAGAATAAGTTGAATCATAGACATATGAAATAAGTAGAGTATTTACAAAATTTTCTAGTTGTGATAAAGCATAAGAGTGTAGTTTCTAATGAATTTGTTGATGCATTGAGTTGAAGAAGATCTTTGTTGACTAAAATGAGAATTGAGGTTCTTGGTTTTGAAGATATGAAGCATTTGCATGAAAATGACACTGATTTTTATGAGTAGTCGAGAATGTGTAGAGCACCTATTTCAGAGGAACCGACTGTATTTGAAGACTATTTAATTCAAGAATACATGTTGTTCAAAGCTATTCAGTTATGTATACCGATATGATCAATGAGAATCTATTTGATCAAGGAAAAACATAGTAGTGGTTTGGCTAGACAGTTATGTATACGAAGAGGATAAATGAGATTCAATTTGATCAAGGAAAAACATAGTAGTGGTTTGGCTAGACATTTTTGAATTGGCAAGATATTTTTGAATTGGCAAGATATTGAGTTTACTTAAGGAAATGTATTTTTGGCCATAGTTGTATAAGGATGTTCATAAATTTGTGAAAATTTGTGGATTTTGTCAAGTTGCAAAAAGGACTAAGTCAAAATATTAGATTGTACACACTGATTCCTATTCCTGAGACACCTTGGAGTGATATTAGCATGGATTTTGTTCCTGGATTACTGAGGATAGTAAGAGGTAATGGTTCCATATATGTTATTCTGGATAGAGTTTCCAAGAAGACAAAGTTCATAACATGTAGAAATAAATCAGATGCAGTGCATATAGCAGATCTTTTCTTTAAGGAGATTGTCTGATTGCATGGATTACCGAGGAGTATCATCTCTGACCGAGACAGTAAATTTGCTAGCTATTTTTGGAAAATTATTTGGAAGAAGTTGGACACTGAGGTGAAGTATAGGTCTACATTTCATCCTTGGAGTGATGGACAAACAAAGGTTCTAAATGGAATTTTGCGTAATTTTTTGAGATGCTTCGTTGGAGAGACACCAAGTAACTGGGATTTAATATTATCATAAGAAGTGTTTGCATTTAATATTTTAGTAAATGAAAGTATTAGAAATACACCTTTTGACATTGTTCATGGAACACAATTGAGAGGTCTATTAGACTTCATAAATATTGTTGGAGAAAAAAGGAGGAGTGATGAAGGTGGAAAATTTGCTGAGTTTATGAAGAAAGTGCATGAGGAAGGGAAACCTAAGTTGGAGTAGAGTAATTAGAAATATAAAAATAGTGCAGATAGATCAAGAAGACATAAGAATTTTGAATTTGGTGATGCAATTATGGTTCATCCAAAGGAAGGCATATTTCCTATTAGAACATATGGTAAATTGAAGATGAAGAAATTTGGTCCTTGCAAGATATTGAGAAGTTTTGAAAGTGAAAATGCTTATGAAGTAGAATTACCTAATGAAAAGGATACATCACCTATATTCAACATTTCAAACTTGTATGAGAATCATGAATCTAATGTGGAAGTGACAGTACCGAGTGATTATCCTAAGAAAAAGATAGAAGAAGTTGATAATATTTTGAAACAAAGAGTCGGCAGAAGTACAAGAGGTAAGAATTACATGGAATATCTGGTAAAGTAGAAGAACAAAATAATTGAGGATTCATCTTGGATTTCTCAACCTAAGTTGGATTCAATTTAGGTTGTACCTAAATCATAATTTGGAGAATAATTTCTTTTAACTTCAAGTATCTGATGCAGGAGCATTTTGGGTTGTTGGCAATCTTGTATCAACAAAAAATATGTTTGTTTTGGTTTGGTAGCTTTTTGGAGACTTCTCAGTGAAGTGCCCAGTAACTTCTCTTCTTAGTCAATTGAAGGTTTTGTGGTTCACCGCTCAGCCTTAGTTACTTTTCCTAGATGGCTTCACCGATGGGGTCTCAGTTTTTGTTCTTGACTGCTTGATGGTTTTATCGAATGGTCTTTATGCTTGGTAGTATTTCTCACCAAGTTGGTTTTTGGACATTGGATCTTCTAGACGAGGTATGCATTTAATTTTCATACTTTAATTAATGTTGGGATCTCTCATTGGGATGAGTGTGGAACTAAATATGGGTATTTAATTTTTCTAATGTTGGATATTTAGGATATTTGGGGCTGACCTCTATGGTGGACTCTTGTATATATTAGTTTTGTGTTCTTATGTTCAAGAAAGGGGATCTAGGTATCATATTGAAAGGTAGGAGACATCCCAAAATGAGATTTCCAAGCCCCCAACTAATATCCACACAAGAGTAATTAACAAAAATACTTAGTTTAGATCAACAACAATGAAAATTCCCATAATAGAATCATCAAATTTTCATTCAACATGACCAGATGTAAGGCCTTTTGGGTTATCGCTAAATACAAACAATTACAACAATAATTTTGTAAGATCCCTAAATATTGAACTCAATCCTAACCCTAGCTAGCCATATCTTCAACAAAAAGTCACCAAAATTTGGTAGAAACTCCAAGAAGAATCTAAACTTATGCTTGCAAGAAAACAAGAAACCTTCTTATTTTCCAAGCCTACACTTAGCTACTAGCTCTAATTAATTCCAAACCTCTCTTCTACTCCCTACTTATCTCCATCAAGACTCCACAAGACCCTCTACTTATACCCCACTAATACACAATTCAAGCTAGTAAATTATAAATAAAATAAACCCTTGGATTAAATACATATTTAAGCCACAATATGGCTTGCAATAGATAATAAATGCACATAAGATAAATATCCAAGACACAAAGAGGTCCACACACATCCCAATGATTAATCCATGTCACAATCACACGCTAACCAAATTAAATGCACCAAGTCTGCCTCCCAAATTCACAAGAACACTAATCGGCAAGCCAAATTGTCGAGTGTTAGCAAATTGTCGAGTACCAGAAGTTGTTGAGCCCCTCATCCAAAACATGTCCAACAACACCAAAATTGAGCCCTAGTATATCTTGAGCCCTTTAGCGATTGAGCTCCTCGATCAACACTACACCTAACAGCAACCGAGCATCCACCCTTCTTTGACCAAGTACTCCAGCACTAAAACACTAAGGAAAAATCACACCAACATGTACGATTGCCAACTACCCTAGGATGATCCTGCATCAGACAACCCATGTGCAAAAATATTTTCTCAAAGGCTGGAATAATATCTTACGAGATTCAACACATAAACCACAAACTGGTTCTTCACATACATTTCCTTCAAGTCTTCAACACTCTTACCCTAGATCCACTTCTTATTGCTTTGTCTTCTAAAGTCTTTCCTTGAAACTTCAAAGGTTTTTTCCTCATACTGATCTCTAACCCTTTCAAAATCCTTCAACTCAACTTGGCTCCCAAAGCTTAGGTTCCTCCTACTAGTATCTTCATTCTGCAAAGGCATCTGTGAAAACTTCCTACCTTCCATCTCAATAGAAAACACATTCTTGAAATAATCACGCACAACCCTGCAATCATACTGGAAAGGTCTACAGAGAAATATGTGACAACTACCCATGTCCACAATATCACACAACACTTGATCTTATATTATCCAATCATAAAGTCAACAAGACATTTCTCCCTCACTTATAAAGAATATATATCTTGTAACCAACCAATCCTGTAAGGACAAGGATGTCTCACACTCTTCAAACCAAGTTTATGAACCATATCCTTAGCTACAAGGTTTTTAGTACTACCACCATCCACAATCACATTGCAGATTTACCAGCAGAATTACAATGAGCCCTAAATAGATTACTCCTTTGACAAGGTTCTAGTACTTTCTTACCAAACAGTACTTGCTAAGCCAGCAAGTTGTCTTCTAATTGTTTAGGTTCATTCACCAATTCTTTAGCCTCATTAACCACTATAGCTCTTTGGTGACCAGTCTTCTGTGAACATTCAAAATATCTATGTCCTTCTTCACCACATCAAAAACAAGTACCATAAAAGCAATCTTACATGTCCTCTTCGTGAACTCAACAAGTTTTTGTTCATCTTTAGTGGTCAACTTATTCTTGACTGAGTGATCCTATTTCTCATTCCCTCTAGGTCCACCTTGATGTTTTATTTTCAACTTATCTTTTTCCTTCAGAGAATAATAATAAGCATCCTCAACGAAAACAATCTTTAGCATACCAATCTAATCCTAAATATTGAATCTCAAACCATTAACATATCGAGCTACCTTCTCCTTTGAAATTTCTCTATGCCTAGAGTGAATACTCAACTTATAGAACTCTTCGGTATAATCCTTCACAAATAACTTAGCCTTTAACTTAATCACAATCAATCTCCATCTAGTGATCTTAAGTTATCCTTCTTCATCTGTATCTCTCTGCAATTATTTCCACCAAAGAGATGCATGTCCTTTAATCTTATTCTATTCCAATCTTACTCTAAGTGGATCACCAATATCCTCTAAATCAAAGTAGTCTTCAAATTCACCAATCCAATAAATCAAGTCTTTAGGATTCTAAGTACTTGATAAATTAGAAACATCCATCTTATGGTTCAACTTTAGTAGAGTGCTAGATCTGTCCAACCGAGTAGCTTTGTCATCCATAGAGTTTTCCACATGGTTAGCTATATCCTCTCAACTAGATCCAGCAACTTCAAATTCTTCAACAAATTCCTCATAACCATCCTCAGTTCCCACATTTTGAAGTGCATCAGTCATAGCCCTTATGATCTTAGTGATCATATAATTCTTCATCAAGTCCATCTCAGATCTGAAATCTTCTTTAACCTTCACAACCATTGACTCTATAGCATCACAGAGATTTTCAATCGCACTAGGGTCCAATCTTCTTGGATGCATCTTCCAAGATATTTGCAAACCCTCTGCAATAAATCACCAAATTTCCAACCCAAGGTCCTATTGCAAACTGCCTAACCTTCGGCGATCTGTCCACACACTTTGCAACTTCAAGAGATGATACCACCTGACGCGGTACAAAGTAGGATAAATCCCCAAAGGAGATGTCCAAGCCCCCAAGCAATATCCATATAATAGAAATAAGAAAAAAATACAAAGATTTAGATCCACAACAATGCAAATTCCCATAATAGAATCATCATATTTTCATTAAACATGCCTAGTTGTAAGGCCTTCAGGGTTATGGCCAAATACAAACAATTACAATAGTAATTCTGCAATATCCCTCAAGATCTTACTCAATCCTAACCCTTGCTTGTCAGATCTGCAACAACGGGTCACAATAATCTGGTAGACACTTCAAGAATAATCTAAACTTGTGCTCGCAAGAAAACAAGAAACCTTCTTATTTTCCAAGCCCACACTTAGCTACTACCTCTTCTTAATTCCACGCCTCTCTGCTACTCCATGAAGAATTCAAAATTCCCTCTACTTATACTCCACTAAGCCACAAGTCAGCCTAGTAAAATATAAATAAAATAAACCCTTATATTAAATATATGTTGAAGCCATGGGTCATCTTGCAATAGATAATAAATTCACATAGGATAAATATCCAAGACCCAAATAGGTCCAAACACATCCAAATGATTGATCCACTTGATGATTTTATGCTACCCAAATTAAATGCACCAAGTTGGCCTGCCAAATTTGTAAGAACACCAGTCAGCAAGCCAAAATGTCAACCACCAGAAGTTGTCGAGCCCCTCGGCCAACAAATGTCAAGAAAAAATTAAGAAAAGAACCATCATTTGCTAAGCCCTTCAGTGACTGATTTCCCTATCCAACACTGCACCTAAAAATGACCGAGCATCCACCCTTCTTCCACCAAGTACCCAAACACTAAAATAGTATGGACAATCACACCAACATGCAATATTTCCAACTACCTAAGGATGCTCCTGCATCAGAGGGTTAGCAAACTATTAGAATATTTGGATGGAAGTTCTATCACCTCACATGCACCAAGATTATTGTTTAAAGATCTGAATATATATGGTTGTAACTAAGAAGGCCTTACAGCCTAAAATGTATGATTTTTGATGAAATAATAATATAAATGTAACGTCTAAATTTGGCTCATAAAGGATTTATTAAGTAAGATTTGCATAATGAGATAAGAAAGAGATCCTAAGGCCAATTTTAGTTTCTTACACTTAATTATTATGATAAAAGGATTGAAAGGAGTATGTAAAGAATAGAGGGAGAGGATACCTACCTCATAATGTAGCAAATCTAGAAAAACTTTTTTTCTGAGGTCTATATTGAGTTTCTGGAAAATCTGATAGTTGATCCCAAACTAGAACATAGAGACGAACAAAACTCAAAAATCTTTTTCTGTTCCGATGTCATCTTATGAAAAGGTCAACTTTGACCGACAAATGTCACCCCTGACCCAATAATGTTGACCTTGACCTGCACAGTATTGACAGAAAATCTATTTGTGGATCTGGGTAGTTTGCTAAAAAAGGGTATCCAAGTCTGGTCTCAAATCTTTGGTTCTGCACTTGTAACTCCCAAAAATAGCACCTGCATGGTGCAGGAGCACCTAGGCTAGCCTCCATGGTTAGTAAGTTTTGGGATTTTACTTGACTCTAGCCAAGTCAAGAATTTAGTTTAGTTTGTTTTAGAACCTTAGATGGTATCTTGTAATGTAGGCTAAGTGAATTAGTCATTAGGACTAAGGTCACATCAATAGCCATTGTTTGCTGTTATTTCAATTTCTTAGGCTTAGGTGTCAGTTGATGGATTAGAGTCTTGAATGTGTCCTAATCTCTTTAATGAGGACATAGAGATGCCATAGGGTCTTTAATGATCTTGGATCCTCAAAATAGTGAGGATAGAGGTCCCAAAATGTAGGAAGGAGGCATATTTGAAAAGATGCCAAAAAGTTGTTATTTTGTTGTCATGACATCATTTGCAATAATGGCAAATGTTGCATGAAATGTTGTTGCATCGAATTCCCCTTGAATATAGGAATGGGAATCAACCAAAAAGGTCCTACAATGGTTGAAAGAGGCATCTATTGTATGAGAGACTCGAACTAAGAGCTCATTGATTGATTGTAAGAGCAAGAAAGTGAATACAGTTTGAAATTTGTGTGTTTTCCAGAATTTTTGAGTGTTTTCCTTATGATAGTCATACTTTTGTGATTTAAATCTGGAATCTAATACTTTTTTAGTGTTCCTAGGAGTGTTTGGAACATTTCTTATTCAGTAACCAAGTTGTTTTGAGTAGATCTAAGTGCTGGTTTGTGGTGTTTTAGTTCAGGGAGTCCATTATTAGCTAGTTTTGAGTAGTCTAGAGAGTCATGG
>MU226732.1:574254-586669 GCA_018584345.1 Thuja plicata
ACCCTGTCCTATATTGGAAAAGTATGGTGACAATGCCTTCAAGATAGACCTGCCAGAGGATAGTGGACTGTCAAATATTTTTAATGTTGCAGACCTTGTCCATTACAAAGGACCCAAAGAAGACATGGACCAGACCATCCATGAAGTGATCAGGGATGTAGAAGAATTACAACTCCCTACTGCTGCAAATATAGGACCAGACAGTGTACTAGACACTAGAGTCCACAAAAAGACTAGACTCAAGGAGTATAAAGAATACCTCATTTAGAGGTATGCACAATGTGCTGCTGATGCAGGTTAGGTCAAAGAAACAGAGTTTAAAAGGATGGGCATTGATCCTACCATCATCAATCCAAGGCTGGATTGAAGTTCTTATTTTGGGGAGGATGGTGCAGGAGCACCTAGGCTAGCCTCCATGGTTAGTAAGTTTTGGGCTTGTACTTGACTCTAGCAAAGTCAAGAATTTAGTTTAGTTTATTTTAGGACCTTAAATGGTCTCTTGTAATTTAGGCTAAGTGAATTATTCATTAGGACTAGGGTCACTTCAATAGCCATTGTTTGTTGTTATTTCAATTTCTTAGGCTTAGGTGTCAGTTGATGGATTGGAGTCTTGAATGTGTCCTAATCTCTTTAATGAGGATATAGAGATGCCATAGGGTATTTAATGATCTTGGATCCTTGAAATAGTGAGGATACAGGTCCCAAAATGTAGGAAGGAAGCATATTTGAAAAGATGCCAAAAAGTTGTTATTTTGTTGTCATGACAACATTTGCAATAATGGCAAATGTTGCATGCAATGTTGTTGCATCAGATTCCCCTTGAATATAGGAGTGGGAATCAACCAAAAAGGTCCTAAAATGATGGAAAGAGGCATCTAGTGTATGAGAGACTCAAACTAAGATCTCATTGATTGATTGTAAGAGCAAGAAAGTGAATATAGTCTGAAATTTGTGTGTTTTCCAGAATTTCTGAGTGTTTTCCTTATGAAAGACACATTTTTTTGAATTAAAGCTGGAATATAATGCTTTCTTGGTGTTCTTAGGAGTGTTTGGAACTTTTATTATTTAGTAATCAAGTTGTTTTGAGTAGATCTAAGTGCTGGTTTGTGGTGTTTTAGTTCAGGGAGTCCATTATTAACTAGTTTTGAGTAGTCTAGAGAGTCATGGCTCCCCCATGAAATCTAACCATGGAAAATAATCCATAGTAGATGGAAATGGTAGAGGATTCATTAGTGTATATATTTTTAGGATTAAGGAGTCTGGAAATTATGAGGAGCTATTTAATATGCTAGGCCCTAGGCGAGTTTGTGAAGCCCAGTTAGAGGTCTAGAGATAGAAAAAGTGATGAAACATTGCATGGAGGTATGGATTTGTACAAGGGAAGGAATTTTTAATGAAGGTAAACATCATATCTACCCATTCTAGGTAGATAGAAGTCCTACCAGTCATTTAGGATTTGGTTTGAGCAAGTTTTCTATCAAAATCATAATTCAGACCTAGAAATTAGGCCTATTAGGTCTCTTGTCCTTGGTTGTAGCAAACCCCTATACGGTCAGATTCAGACAAAAAGTTCTTATGAAAGATTTAAAAATTCGAAAAGGGTATTTGAATCAAGTCCCATATTTTCAAGTTGTTTGGAAAAGTTTTGCAGAAAATGGGAAAAGGTGACTGGTAAAGGCTACAAGGAAAGTCCTAAATTTAAGGGCTCCAAAGTGTGAAAAGTGGAACCCGATAGAAATATGTTTGAAGATACTTCAAAAATTGATCAAATGAGTTTTTTTATGCATTTTTACATTTGGATGTTCATCCCTACAATGTTGGAGTATGTTTGTGGATATTTGGTACTTAGAGTCGTCTAAGTGAGAGTGGGAAAGTGAACTAAAATCAAGGTGTTGATCCTACAAGGTAGAGTTTTCAAGGTGTGACTCTAGTAAAAAAGTTTGAATAGGTCTTAGTTAATGATCTAAGCCTATTAGAAGATCCTATAGAAGAATAGGATACTAGGAGGCAAGAGAAGTCTCTTGGAGGGAGTGGAAACTAGCCTTGGAATTATCTTACACCACTGTAAATATCTGAAAAGAGGGGTTTTGTGGTGGCTATATAGGGTTTTTCCTTAGTCAAACCCCCATTTTGTTGATCTCCACCTCCATTAATAGCTTAATATATAATTTATATTGTGTGTGTATTGCTCTTTTGAAAAGAGTCTTTAAACATGTAATATCAAGAACTAATCTTCTAGATTAACAATCCTAACATAACATGGAAATGAGAAAGAAATGCATAGATTTGAATATGAGAAAGAAATCATACCAAGCCCCCAAGGGTAAAGTATTCCTATCAAATCACAATCTGTAATTTATACCCCATGATAATGTCCTTTGAATGCTTGAATGTTGTGAATAGTAGATCTAAAGAGAGAGCCTTCTTGCTTCAATGAAGATCCACCATAGCTTGTCCTCAAAAATGCTTGATTTGAAGATGATGATATGTCCTCCTAGCTTGTCCTTCTATATCATCCTCTTTCTTTTTTGCATTATCAGTCCATCATGTCATCTCCTGATTTCATTTTTATAATCAAACGAAGGCAAAAGAGAGTCTTTATATAGAGATCTCAATATAGGCCTCCTAGGGCAATGCAAGAGATCCTAATTCAAATTTCACCTCAAATCATGGTCTGATAACAATCACCAACTAAGGAGGGGACATATTAATTCAAATATCAGAGAAAACACTTCCACATCTTAACCCAGGGACCTATTTTAAGTTTCAGACCCTGATAAGCTCCAGATTTGAAAGTGGGGACCAACACCCGACAAAGGTCTATGTCGACCTCACCCTTGACCTAGGTGAAGGTCGACCTTGACCTTGACATAGTTCAAGGTCAACCTCAACCCTGACCTTGGTCAGGGTTGACTTTTACCCTGACCTGAGGTTTCAGGTAGGTCACCAGAAAGTTGTTGAGAGGTTCCCAGGTCAGCCGGGGACCTAGGAAGGTGGGGGAATGTGCCAGAGTGTTTAAGAAGGCCTAGAGGCCCAAAGAGAGAGTAGGATGAGGCCTGGAAGGACCAATAAAAATTTTATACCTAGAGAGATGAGCCATGGAGAGGAAAATCTAGGATGATCCACAAGATCCTAACCCTAATTTCACCTACACATGTATAATCAAGAACAGATGCAAATCTAATATGCAGACATACTAAATGAGGGTGCTAAACCTATAAAAATGGAAGTGCTTCCATTTTAAGATGATAAATTTAGCCCCCACTTTATCTTAGATATGATACTACGTGAATATGCAAGCTAAAGTAAGAAAACATTATAAAGTATAAAAAGGATATAGCCATGTCCTTAATGCCAAGATCCTGCAAGAAACCATTAGTATCCGCAACCTGCAGCACATGAGGTTAATGAAAATCCAAAGAGTACCTAAGTCTTACTATTATGATCTTGAGAAGTATATAAAGCCCCTTATGCCCCCCTGATTTGGCTTACTAATTCATGGAAGGTGAAACAGGGTGATAAGGTGATTTCTATACACTGAATATGCAATTTGTTGAAAAATTCCTTCCCTAAACCAGATATAAGGATCCTAAACTTCCTAAACTTATTTAATAGGTTAGGTATCTAAATCAAGATTCCAACGCCTCTAACGGCACTGAAAACAGAGCTACTGAACTCAAGTTATGATGAAAAGAATAGATGTCTATATAAATGCACATAAAGGGAAAATTTGAATTTAACCTTAATAACTTCAAATGAAACCCTAGTAAAAACCTAATTTACTACCTATAAATAAGAGGAAGAGACACTTTCCATGTCATTCTTACCATTTACAGAGTTTGGGAAAGGAGATAGGATGCCGAAGAGAGAGGAGTTTTGATCAAGCTGCATGGAGGTTCTGAGGGAGCGCCTAGCTAGCAGACAACCACTACCCGAAGTAAGTTCTTGTTTCTAGTTCCTATGATTGAAAATTTCATGTTTTTATAGGGAAGGTCAACCCTAACCCAATAAGGTCAACCCTGACCTATTAAGGTCAACCTGGACCCATTAAGGTCGACCCTGACTGGGGAGGTTCTGTCCTTCGTGGGGGCAGGTCAACCCTGACCCACTAAGGTCGATCCTAACCCATAAAGGTCAACCTTGACCCATAAAGGTCGACCTTGACCCAAAAAGGTTGACCTTTACTAGGTTAGGTGGGTACAAAAGATGTTTGATGTAGAAGTACTGATATAATTCATGTTTGTGCTCACAGGATCCAGTCCGTCTTTGAGAGAATCCCTTTGGAGGGTTACTACTATCTATCAAAGGGAGTGTCACCGAGATACAATAGGAAGAGATATAGTTATTGAGATATGTGGGTTTGTAATGGGTAGTAGACCTACCATAGCTGAGGTTCCATCAGTCCATGATATCAGCCATGATAGAGAGATGGGATGAGGATACATGTTCTTTCCATCTTTCGTCAGGAGAGATCACAGTCACACTAGAGGATGTGTACAGGATCCTATGACTTTCAGTCCGAGGTGAGCCTGTCAGACCAAGAGTACCGTGGGGTCCACCTGAGGTTTTTCTAGATATGGAGTATTGTTTGGGATGGGTACCACAATTGAGGACCTAATCAGATCTGATATCTCTGGCCGCCATACTAGCAGGTCCAACACCCTTGGTTCGGAGAGTGATGCTATGCATACTTGCTTTGGTTGTAGTGCCCAACACAAAGGGTATAGTATTTTTAGCACCAATCACCCATCTCATACACAGGATGGAGAGTGACAGGGTCACTATCTCATGGGGCCGCAACATGTTGGCTCATCTTTATCATGAGTTGAGTCAGTTAGTGAGATACCAGTAGGAGAGTCTTACGGTGTGCACCCTGCTACAGGTTTGGATGTTTGAGCATTACACATGTACATGACCACAAGGTACTCTTGTGATGATATATGCAAGCACACCGAGAGCCTTTTCATATCTGCTAGCAGATGTCTGGTAGCATAGAGATATCCTCTTTTGGAGGGTATGCTTTGACCGTATACCAGGTATAGATGTGATATGGAGACATTATTGTGAGATGATAGAGTGGTCAGATACCCAACATTAGTTGAGACACTCACAGTAGTATAAGATGCTAGAAGGTCCTACCAATCATTTCATGATGTCGTATTACTATGATAGGGTGATGAGACAGTTTGGTTTGATACATGGGGTCCCTCATACAGTACCTTGGTAAGCATATCTGACAAGATACTATCAGAGACCCGATGCCATACGTCGATCGAAAATAGCTGATATTGTGGATAGTGAGACAGATGAGACCAAGGATATAGAGGTAGCCCCTGAGCTATCCTATATAGGTGTTAGTATAGAGTATATCAGATACTGGAGTTTACAAGGGACCCATCCTATCTTCCCCAATGACTACCCCACAAGTGATCTAGGTCCTTCAGAGAGGAACCACCAAGGAGATGACATACCAGTAGGAGAGGAGGAGGATCAGAGAGATGAGGAGGAACCTCCCCTCAAGGGAGATCCTATGGAGGAGGAGAGAGCAGAGGAAAGAGTGGCAGAGATGCCCCTAGGCCATAGTGCAGGGACCGGTGATCAGCCAATCTATGTTACTCCCTTGAGATCACAGTGACCTCCTCAAGCGCACACAAAGACACCACCACCAAGGCCTAGACAAAGTGAGCAAGGAGAGAGTAGTCATTCCATGCCCCCACCATCTACATCATTTAGTGATACCCAGGTAGGAGATTCAGGTATGATACAACTTTAGAATGTTTTGAATAAAGATTTTGTTTAGAAGAAGAAATTTAAATAAGTTTTACATTTGAATTTTGCAGGGAGTGTAGAAGAGTGGAGGAGTTTTGTATCCGAGGTTCTGAAGGATACATGTATATCCTACTAACTTCTAGCTAGCAAGAGAGAGTCCCTTATAGGACAAAGGGATCCCAGAAGACATGCAAATATCTTCCTATGTGTACAGCGAGAGTTGAGGTTATGCAAGGAAAGAGAAGAGAAACTGATGGCTGACATGCAAAGAGCCCATGAGTGGATCCAGGAGATGAGCATATCCATGAGTCAAACATGGACTACCATTCTGAGATCCTTAGCCTCATACCACAGATTTGAGAGTACTGGGAGCCACCGACCATTAGAGCATCAAGATAGAGATTGATAGATATGGCACTTTGTGCCACATATGTACCAAACTCAAAAAAGTTTATTTATGAAGAAAACTTTGTTTTTAGAACAATTAGTTCTATGGTTGATTACTTTTTTACTTTCATCAATGCACAAAACTTAAAAAGAAAGAGGAAAGGAAAATATGTATGAAATGCATTCTAAGTTACATAACTTATAAAATAATTATTCTATAACGAACACATACACACATAGAGAAAGAAATGATGATTTAGGGATAATAATATTTGATATGCATGATATGAATAGGTTCCTTTTAAGAGGAATGCCATTCATATCAGCAATTTTATAAGCACCTGAAGTAAAATCCTCAATTACCACAGATGGTCCAAGCCAATTTGGACTAAATTTTCCTTTTTCACCGTGTAAAGCATTCACATTTCTTTGGTTCTCATATAAGACTAAATCACCTACCAAGAATGACCGTTCAATCACTTTGTGATCATATTGTTTTTGGAGTGATTTATGATAGGTCTTAATGTGTTCCAAAGCATTTATTCATTGTTCATCTAACATTTCTAATTCTTCTAATCGTTGTTCTCCGAAAATATCTTTTTCAATGATCCCATGAAATGAAACATGCAAGGATGGTATTTCTAATTCCAAAGGCATGATAGTGTCAGTCCCATAAACAAGATTATAAGGTGAAGTGCTAGTGGTCATATGAACACTAGTCCTATAATCCCACAAGGCATAAGTAAGTTGTGTATGCCAATCTTTCACATGTTTGTTGATCATTTTCTTTAATATTTGTTCAATAACCTTATTCGATGCTTCATCTTGACCATTAGATTGAGGGTAGTAGGGAGTAGAAAATCTATGTTGTATACGATATTTCTCCATGAATTTTGTGACTTATTTGTTCTTAAAATATGTACCATTATCCAAAACTATCATTGAAGGAATACCAAATCGTTCTATAATATGGTTAAGGATGAAATCAAAGATAACATCTGCAGTAGTAGAACAAAGAGGGATAGCTTCTACCCATTTTGTAAAGTAATCCATAGCTGTGAGAATGTATGTATGTCCTTGAGAAGAAGCTGGTGAGATTTTTCCAATAAGGTCAAAACCCCAAATGCTAAAAGGCCACAGAGCCACTTGATTACGAAGCTCACGAGCAGGAGCATGAATTAGATTACCATGTTGTTGACACTGAGGACACTTTTTGACAAATTTAAAGGAATCTTGTTCCATTGTTTGCCAGTAGTATCCCATTCTGAGGAGGTTATTAACTAAATATTTCCCACCAAAATGTCCTCCACAAGAACCATAGTGAGCCTCTGCTAAAGCTACAAGTACTTTGGTTTTGTTAAGACATCTTAATAGTAAACCATTGTAAGAACGTTTGTAAAGTGTTTCCCCTAAAATGATATAGTGGGCTGCAAGCTTTCTAATACGATTATGTGTTTTCCTTGTTGCCAATTCTGGAAAAGTAATATCTTTCAAAAAATGAAAGATATGTGAATACCATTCACCTAAATGCAAACTAAAACAATCAATAGTAACATTATCAGAAATTACAGGGAATTTAAGAGTGTGTATAGTGAATTGAAAGTCTTCATTTTTATTCTCAAGACAAACCAAAGAAGCCACACTTGCCATGGCGTCTACATGTCGATTATCTTTCCTAGGTAAAGTTTGAATTGTGTAAGAAGAGAATTGTGAAATAATATCCAGAGCCAAATCTCGATATTGTGCCATCTTATCATTCTTAGTTTGATAACCTCCTTTGATTTGTTCCACAATCAATTGTGAATCCCCGTAAATTTCTAAGTTTTTAATATGAAGGGATGAAGCTACTCATAAACCAACTATAAGAGCTTCATACTCCGCAATGTTGTTAGTACAAGGAAAAGTTAATTTATATGACATAGGGATCAGTTTCTTCATAAGAGGGATCAAGATAATGCCTACCCCAGAACCTGTCTTGCACCTAGAACCATAAAAATATAATTCCCAAGTATCATCTTGTTTGATTGAAAATATATCCTCATCGGGGAATTCTACTGAGGTAACAGTTGTATTAGAATGAGGACAAGGAACTTCAGCTAAATAATCCGTTAAAGCTTGTCCTTTAATTGACTTTTGAAGGATGAAATTGAGATCAAATTCTGTGAGCAACATCACCCATTTTGCTAATCAATCAGAGAGATGGGTTTTTGAGAAAAGGTATTTTAAAGGATTGAATTTAACAATCACATTGACTTCAACATTAAATAAGTAATGGCAGAGTTTTTGACAAGCATAAACTAAAGCCAAGCATTGTCATTCTAGTTGATTATATCATGTTTCATAATCCAACAAGGTCTGACTAATATAGTATACTGGTCTTTCCTTTTCATCACTATCATGTTGAGCTAACAATGCACTCATAGCATTAGAAGTGGCAGAAGTATATAGATAAAAGGGGTTATTGAATTGAGCAGGTTGTAGGATAGGAGGATTAGCCAGATATGCATTAAATTTCTCAAAAGACTTCTTGCATTCCTGGTTCCAAGAAAAAGTAGTATCTTTTCTGAGTAAAGAAGTAAAAGGAATAGTCCTATCAGCTAGGTTAGAAACAAAGTGACAAATAGATTGTATTTTACCTTGTAAACTATGAAATTGAGAAATATTCTTAGGAGGAGGCATGTTAACAATAGCATCAATCTTCTCAGCATCAACTTCTATGCCTCGCTTAGAGATAATAAATCCTAATAATTTTCCAGAATCAACTCCAAAAGCACATTTCTTAGGATTTAACCTCATGTTGTAATTCCTAATTCTTTCAAATATTTGTCTTAAAATGAACACATGATCTTCTCTTTGTATAGACTTTGCCAAGATATCATCCACATAATCTTCCAAAATCTTATGAATGTAATCATGAAAATCAAAGTCATGGCGCGTTGATAAGTAGCTCCCACATTTGTTAATCCAAAAGGCATCATGACCCAACAGAATGTCCCCAAAGGTGTAATAAATGTGGTTTTCAGTTGATCCTCAACAAGAATAAAGATTTGATTATAACCCAAAAATCCATCCACAAAAGACAATAATGCATGACCCGCTGTTGAATCCATAATCATGTCAATATTAGGTAGCAGGAAGTCATCTTTTAAGGATGCTTTATTTAGGTCTCAGAAATCAGTGCACATTCTTATTTTATTTCCTCCTTTAGAAAAAGCCACAATATTGGAAATCCATTTAGAATAATCAATAGAGTGGATGAATCCAGCACCTAGTAATTTTTCAATTTCAGCTTTTACTAGTAAAGCGATGTTAGGATTCATCTTGCGAATCTTCTATTTTATAGGTTTAGCATTGGGTTTAAGGACAATATTATGAGTGACACTTTTGTGGTCTATACTTGGCTTATCTGAATATGGCCAAGCAAAGATATCCTTATATTCAAGAAAGAGAGAAACCAATTGATCATGCTCATCTTGACTCAAACACTTCTCAATTTTGATTTTCCTTTCAACATCATTCTTGTCCACTTGAATATAAATGGTCTTAGTTATTAATAAATTACTTTGTATGGGAGAATCTATTGGCAAAGGGGAAATATCTGATTCCTCATGTTCTCTGAAATAGGCTTCACTATTAAGGCAATACTACTTCCTCCTTTTATGATTAAATGTAGGTAGATCTTGATAAGCTCCTAAAAAATCAGTGAGGGCTTCATCCTCAGGAAAGATGTCCAACCTAGGCTTTTGTTCAATGTCAAGGAGAAGCGGATTAACCAATTTCAAATGTCCACCACAAATATGATTAAAATTAAGAGGAAAAGATGATGGTTTCCTATAAGGATTGAATCCTAACCCATAAGTATAATCACAACCTTCGTTATCCAGAGGTACTTGTATACATTGTTCATACTTACCATAACCTTTCCCATTAAATCCTGATTTCTTAAGTAAATGATAACCAAAACCATACCTGTCGGCCATATTAGATTGAGTTAAAGGAGCGGCATATATCACAATGTCATAGCAATCTGCTTTTATTATCTCAATTGTTTCATCACGAGAAGCAGCAACAAAGTTACTTTTTAATTCCTTGAAAAGCGGAGAAGGAATAAAAACTTTTTTTTCAAACTTAGTTTGTTCTTTCATCAATTCCAAATCTGATACCTTATATTCTCCTATAATAGTAGGATTAAAATCCAATGTTCCCCAATCATCTTCCGTCAGAGAAGAAGTTGGAATCTCATCTTGTTTAACTTTAGGTGGTTGTTCAGGTTTTTTAACTGGTTGTATAGGCTCAAGAATCTTAGCATATTCTACATTCAGGCAAGGATTTGGTGCATCATCTACATGTAGTGTGTACATTAGACTGTTATAAATGAGCCTAACCTTGTGATGAAGAGTAGAAGGAACCACATGCATAGTATTTAATCAGGGTCTTCCTAATAGAAGGTTATAATTGACTGGTCCATGCATAACATGGATAGGAGTATAAAGAAGCACAGGACCAACTTTAATGGGTAGTGTAATAATACCCAAAGTTTTCTTTGCAATATTATCAAATCCATGAATAGGAATATTACCCAATTGAATAGTTTCAAGATCATCCTTAATTGCCCTAAGCATATCCATGCTACAAACATTAAGCCCAGATCCATTATTAATCAATATTCTGTGAATGATACTCTGATTAATAGAGACAGCAACCATAAGAGCATCATATTGATTCTGCACCTCAATAGTAGGTAAATCATTATCAGAAAACATAATAGGAGGTATAGAAGGCATAGTATGCATGCACTCAAAAAATGAATTAATGTTCTCTTGATTAGGAGGTGTAGCAGGGAGAGTAGATAAAGCTTTTTGCAATGCCTCATGATATGTAGGAGAAGTTTGAAGTAATTCCCATAAAGATATCTTAGCCAGAGAAGCATGTAACCGTTCCACTAAGTCATATTCCTTAAAGGAAGAAGGTAACCTAGGTGCTTGAGGAAGAACGGGTTGAGAAGGAGGTAAAGTTGTTGGGATAGTAGGTTGAGGATTAATTCATGTGCGATAAGCATGCAAAACAGAATCCATGTTATCAAAGAAATCCAAGGGATCTCTGGGTTTACTCTTAATAGTTATTCAAGGATATCCTTTTACTGTCATCAAAGGTTTAGGAAATATCAGTTTAGGTGTATCGATGTTGCAAATAGAGGAATACGAAGGTAACCATGCATACACTCTATGGTAAAGGTCAATTGAAGGGGTTGTGGAGGAGGATGAAATACGAATAGGATCCATGGGGATCTCATTCGAACCATTTGCATTCTCACTTCCATGTACCTTATTAAGGGATCTATCATTTTGTACAAAAAAATCCTCATCAAAGTATTCAAAACAAAAATCATACATGTTGAACACAAGGAAACACTACAAGCATGAAAAATGTAAATGTTTTTGTATTTTTAAAGTAATTTTGCGATTTTTTTGAATTTTGAAATATAAATGCAAAAGCATAAAAGAAAGTCTACTTCTATATGCATGCAATATCTAATATAAAATGTAAATCTAACACCAAGGAAAAGAAAGAGTTGTCTATCGCGGGTTCACCAAAATGTAACGTCTAAATTTGGCTCATAAAGGATTTCTGAAGTAAGATTTGCATAATGAGATAAGAAAGAGATCCTAAGGCCAATTTTAGTTTCTTACACTTAATTATTATGATAAAAGGAATGAAAGGAGTATGTAAAGAATAGAGGGAGAAGATACCTACCTCATAATGTAGCTGATCTAGAAAAAGTCATTTTCTGAGGTCTATATTGAGTTTCTAGAAAATCTGACAGTTGATCCCGAACCAGAACACAGAGATGAACAAAACCCATAAATTTTTTTCTATTATGATGTCATCTTATGAAAAAGGTCTACCTTGACCCATAAATGTCACCCCTGACCCAATAATGTCGACCCTGACCTACATAGTGGCAAAAAAAAATATGTTTGCGGATCTTGGTAGTTTGCTGAAAAGGGTATCCAAATCTGGTTTCAAATCTGTTGTTCTGCATCTGTAACTCTCGAAAACAACACCTACAAATATCTAAAAAGAGGGGTTTTAGGGTGGCTATATAGGGTTTTGCCTTAGTCAAACCCCCATTTTGGTGATCTCCACCTCCACGAATAGCCAAATATAGAATGTATAGTGTGTGTGTATTGCTCTTTTGAAAAGAGTCTTTAAACATGCAATATCAAGATCTAATCTTCTAGATTAACAATCCTAACAT
>MU226732.1:604970-621557 GCA_018584345.1 Thuja plicata
TTAATTAATAATTAATCATTATCCTCACCCACACATGTCCTATTCTTAAGGGCTATGTGGCCTTATAAGACTTGGTCTCATGACCACATGTCTTCTCCTACACCAATTCAAGAAGCAATTCCTATTCCTAAGGAGCTTCTCAAGCCACTTCTAAGAGTCCAAGGTGACTCATAGGACACTTGTACCAAGATTCCTCATGAGGAATGAGTCCTTCCCCTTTCCTCTCCATGGTTTTTGTGAGACACTTGACATGTATATTTCCCTTACATCTTCTTCTCCCTTATGTCAATGTATGAGGAACATCCTCCCTATTCTTTCTCTCACATTCCAACTATATCCCCTTTTCTCTCAACCCCTTCAACCAAGTGAATAGCAACCCTAGGATCTTCCACCTTTCATTCTCCACCCTACGATTGTGCCACCTAGGCTTAGGTCCCCCAATATCCTATAAAAGCAGCCTCATTCCCATTTTGTGATCTAGTAGTGAGAATTCAAGCAATAGGTAATCAAGCATTCAATTGATCAAGCATTCAAGTATTCAAGCATCCAAGCATCCAAGCATTCAAGAAATCAAGCATTTTCACAAGCATCCAAGCATCCATTTCAAGCAATCAAGTGTTTTCACAAGCATTCCATCATCCATTTGCATAATCAAGGTTTTAGACCATTTTGCATTCATTCATACAATCTCCACACTTTGGTAGCATCTTGGACAAAAGAGCTTCATTTGAAAATCTGAGAGCTCAACATACATTCAAGAAACCAAAGCTAGGAGGGCAATGGAGACAAGCTGCATTGGGTAGGTGAAGGTAACTCTATTGTTTTGCTTCATTTAAACTTGTAATCTTCATTGTGTTTGCATTAAGATTGATTTATTAGTTAGATTGATTAATATCTCATTTAGAGTATTTGCACATCTATTTTGCATACAAGTACCAATAGATAGGTCCTACCTAGAGAGAAGAGCCATGGAGAGGGAAATCTAGGAGGATCCATAAGATCCTAACCCTAATTTCACTTTCACATGTATAATCAAGCACAGATACAAATATAATATGCAGACATACTAAATGAGGGTTCTAAACCTATCAAAATGGAAGTGCTTCCATTTTAAGACGATACAATAAAGTTCTTCTTTCTTTCTCTCCCATTATGTGTATGTTGCTTCCCATTTGTGTCCATGAGATGGTTTGATAGCTGGGAGTTCCTTGAGCCCTTGTTATTCTCCCTCCTTGCATCAATAGTGGATATGATTCAACAAGTATCTCTTTGTGGTTGGGGTCGGGTATTGGAGAGACTTATTGGTATACTAGAGCACTTAGGATGATGTCACTTCTTTCTCAGACAAATTTACCAAGAGATGCATGAAGTTTTTTTCTGACGTGTGAGGGGTATGGATATAGGAGTTTTTGTTTTACAAGTATGGACATGAGCGAACCTTCCCATGAGTAGGCTTGTGATAGATGATTCTTGGTAGGGTGGTTAGCCTTATGTTTATAAGTAATGAGATTTCCTTATGCATCCCCACTTGGGGAAGCCAGATTACTTGAGGTGTTAGATAGATGACCTTAGTGTAGTGACCTAGAGACTATTCAGAGGTACTGATGCTTGGGACAATTTGAGGGATTAGAGGAGAGACTTTTTTGTTTGACATATTTTAATCAGGAGGACTTTATATTTTACTGAGCGATTTTATTTCTCTCCGGTACTAGGGAAGTATGGGTGACCACAGATCATCTTGTAGGAGTTCACAACTTATACTCGCTTTATGAATGAGGAGCCATGGGGATGGGCTCCTAGGTTATCTCCTACCCTTTTTCTACAAGATCTTATAAAATTACACCAACCATATTGGAATTATCTGGTGGACGTGGCCAATGTAGGGGTCACACCACAGAATAGAGATTACTTTTCTCTACGTGATTCTCATAGATTCATAGATCCAACAGAGAGAGTGCCTTGGATCAACAATGAGGGTGACCCTTAGAGAGCAGAAAGTGGAGCACAAATGGATTCAGTTGATAGGGGAGAAGGGGGATATCTAGGTACTAGTTCTACAAGGGCACTCACTATGAGTCAAAAATGATAGTGCGGAGAGGGTAGGATATTAGGTTGTATTAGAGTTGGGGTCTCTCCCATAGATAGAGAAAATGCAAAGGTGAGGGATGCATCAAAGGATCCCAATTTGGAAGATGGATCCTGATAGGTCTAGTAGAGGATGGATGCATAGGTTTGGGAAGAGGAGAGTGTTCCTAGAGAGAAAACCCCATAGGATGTGATCCTCACTTTGATCGGGTGGGTCTGAGGGTTATAGACATAGCTAGCAGTGTCTTAGGCACAGATTGCTGAGTGAGACCACACTATTGCTAACTAAGATCAGTTCATTCATGTACTAATAACACCTTGAGATCAGATTTAACATAATCTGACCACCAGTGGGACAAAGCTTCTTATTACCATGCTTTATATATTGTAGCTATTTTTGAGGCAAGCAGGGTGCCTATGTACTCATAGTTTGCAACCACATCTGAGGGAGCTATCCATGCACCTCCTGCTAGAGATTATGTTCTTCCTCCTCCTCCTCCTCACGATGAGGGTGAGGGAGAAATAAAATCTTGATATACCATTCTTTTATCTTATCCCATTATTATTTCATTGTGAGATACATTGATGTACACGTGATTGATTTGCATCAAGGGTGCATATTTTTCTCGAGATTTCATGCGCATCTTTTTGTAGACATGGATACTTCTTATATATAATTGATTCATGCTCAATTTTGATGTCTCTACTTCATGATTTCTTATTTTTCTTTCATTCATGTGTTATTCTTGGATAGATAAACATCTTGTATCATTTTACTTGAGTATCTCTCTCATGTATCGTGAATGGAAAATGTTTTGTTTCTCATCGTACATTACTTTGTTATTGTGTTTTTGTTGATATCGTAACATCCTCTAAAAAAAATGTGATGATTTAATATTTACAAGGTTGATTCTAACCCTTTCTTTCAGATATATAACCTTTAGACAATAAATGGAGTTGACCGCTTGAGAAAATAATTTGATGTTAGAGGGATAGTTCTTTTGATGTCGTGATGCTATTATGAAATATAAGCCTAAGATTGAAATGCAGCCCACGACATGAGACTAGTTGGTGTAGAAGAACCCTCAAGTTCACCCATTGAAATAAAATTGGTGAACCCAAATAAAAAGGGTTAGGATAGTGATTGGATCTAGGATCCAATGTCAATCATAAATTCCTATTTGTAAGGCAAGGAGGCAATAGGTGATTTTATAAACCTAGTTGTCTACCTTAGTCATTTTGGACAAATTTGGTTAAATTAGGCTAGAATAGTCTAGGGAACCTAAGGAAGGGTAGGAATTTCATTTTAGTCCTTATAAGGTCCCCTATGGAGTCCAAACACAAAACTTTGCAATTTTAGTTACAATTGAAAAGTTTTGCAAAAAGTTGTCAATGTTGTCAATGTTGCATAATGCAACTTTAGCAAAAAGTTGCAAATTTTAAATCCCAACATTCACAACCTCTTTTGTTGGTTGAAACAACTTTGGAAAGGTATTAAAAGGTTGAAAAAACTTACTCCAAAGTTGGATTGGATCGATTGTAAATTTTTTTCATTGAAATCAATAAAATTCAAACTATTTTTCTGTATTCCTAACTGTATTTATGAGTTGTATGCATCTGTACAGATCCCAATGCACCATTCAAGGATTGGAAAAGTTGATCAAGTGTCTTGGTTGAATGTTCCAATTGGTTTGAAGGCTTGAATTTTTGGGGATCAAAAGCTATCCATTTGTTATTGCCCATTGGTCTGAGAAAGGCCCTAACTAGGATTTCGATACAAATTGCATCTACATGTGACTTTCCATAATTGGGTTTTTAAGGCACAACTCAGGAAAGGGATGGAATGGAATTCTAAATCCTTTTATTTGGATGTTTATTTTGATCCCACAAGTGTTACAATTGGTTTAATAGGAAATTTAATTGATATTCAAGTACTTGCTTTGTAAAAATGGCCTATTAGCCCTATAAGGCCTAGGAGAGAATTGAGGACAACATGAGTTAGGGGATTGGTCAAGAGCCCTAGCCTGGAGGGTGTTGTTGGTTGGTGGATTGGAGATTTTGAGGGTGGTCAAGACTTTATTTGGTGGATTTCTAGGTAAGTTACCTTCAGAATTCCACATTTTCTCCTTGTAGCCCTATGTAAGCTTAGGTGTCTAAATTGAATCTTAGAGATACCTTAGTATGGGATTTGTGTTTCATTTCATATAAAATGGTGGTCTAAAATTTATAGAACCCTTTTTATATCCTTGGATTAATAGGTTCTATTTATTTCATATTGTTCTCTTAAGGGTGTTGAAGATTGGGTAGAAGACCTAGTCTTGTCATTTTGGGATTTGGGAACTCTTTATTAGATCCCTAGATTGTGTGGGAGTGGGGTATTGTGAACCTATAGTGAGTAGTTTTGACATATTTTGGGGTTCTTCTCCAAGTGGCATCAAAGAAACTAGTAGATCTCTGGAAGAAGAGAAGTTGCAATTGTAGAAGTTTAGAAATCCAACTTCATAGATTGCTAAGAACACCTGCATTCAAATAACCTGTTGCTAAATGGAAACCAGGGAGGAAAAAGAAAAGGCTTGGAAAGTATCAATGGAGTGAGAGAAAATTCTATTCCAAGGTAATGAAAAATAATTACAAGAGTTAAACCTTAAAGGTGAACGAAACCCTAAAAAGGTAAAAGCTAGGTTGCACAATATAATTAATATAAAATATTAATTATATGCACCTAAGAGACAACTTAAGTGAAAATAGAGTACATAGACAACCTAATAATTAAATCAACATGATCTAATTAATAGATTAAGATAAATAGATACTCTAACACCCCCCCTTAAGCAAAGCTAAGAGGTAAGCTAACCTAGCACAACTATGAAAGCAGGAAAAGAGGGTCCCGACAACAAGGCCTGATCAGGTACCCAATACAAGGAAATCTCTGTGAACTAGAGATAAATGAGAAAATCCAGTGGGAAAAACCCCTCTCCAAAAATAGATAGAACAAACATGCTAAAAAAAACATGAAGGAAGGAAGGCCTCAACAAGACCCCCCAACGACAACTTCTGTCACCCCAAGCATAGAACGCAACTGAAGATAGCACGGAGATGCAAAAGGTTTGGTGAAGATGTCAGCAACCTGCATGTCAGTGGGAATGTACTCCAAAGTGAGAACACCATCCTAAATCTACTGATGGATGAAATTCATATGAAGCTCAATGTGTTTAGTGCACTGATGGTCCACCGGGTTGTGGGAAATGTGAATAGCACTCTGATTATCGCACCACAGAACAGTGGGACGATCAAGAGGAAAGCCAAACTTAGTCATCAACTGTCGAAGCCATAGAATCTCCTGACTAGCATGTAATGCTGCTCTATACTCAGCCTCTGTAGATGAAAGTGTGTGAGCATTCTGTTTCTTGCACGACCATGTGATAGGACTAGAGCCAAGACAAAAAACAAAGCCAGAAGTAGACTTTTGATCATCAACATCACTAGCCCAATCTGAGTCATTGAAGCCAACAATGTGAGGAGCCCCTGATGTGTAATGAATTCCATACATAAGTGTGCCCTGAATATATCTCAAAATATGCTTGGCAGCTTTCCAATGACTCTCATGAGACTCATGTAAGAACCGAGAGACTAGACCAACTGCAAAGGAGAGACCAAGATGAGTGTGTGTCAGGTACAACAAACTACCAACCAACTACTGATAAAATGTAGGATCCACTAAAGGCGAAGTACAAGAGGTAGAAAAAGTAACACCTGACTTAAAAGGTGTGGGAGCAGACTTGCAATCAATCATATTAAAGCACTGGAGCATGTCAAGAGCATACTTCTGATGGTAAACAAAGATCCCAACAGAGGACTGAACAATCTGCAGACCTAGAAAGAAGTGTAATGGACCAAGGTTAGTCATCTCAAACTACTCCATCAATGCACGCTGAACATCCTAAATCATAGAAGATGAGAAAAGTGTGATGATAATATCATCAACATATAGCACAAGGATCAAAACCTCATCCTCAAGATGCTGAATGTAGACTGTAGGATTGGAATGACATGTGAATCCTGTAGAAAGAAGAAAGGAGTCCGTCTTCTCATACCAAGCCTGAGGGGCATGTTTGAGACCATACAAAGAATGCAAAAGTCTGCAAACCAAGGAGGAATCCTGCAGAAATCCCTGAGGCTACTCCATGTAAATCTCCTTAGTAAGATCACCGTGCAAGAATGCACTCTTCACATCCATGTGAAAAATGGGCCATCCCTGAGAAGCTGTGAGGGATAAGACAAGGTGAATAGAGTTCATCTTGGTGACAAGGGAAAATGTCTCAGTGTAATTAATACCCTCAACCTATGAAAAACCCTTCACAACAAGATGGGCCTTGTACTTATCAATAGAACCATCAGCAACAAACTTAGTACGATACAACCACTTGCATCACACTAACTTTCTTCCCTTAGGAATAAAAAAAAGATCCCAAGTATGATTCTTCATCAAAGAAGAATACTCCTCCTCCATAGCACTGTCCCACTTAGTATGTCATTTCACTACTGTATATGTCTGAGGATCATCAAAAATAGCATGAATCAGAAGACTAGAACCTGCAATATGAGACTGGGTGCGACGGGAAGTGGAAGGGTCACAAGCCAGAGATCCTGCAACCTCAACTATAACACGAGCCCATCTAGGCATCTATGGAGGATCTTATGGTGGAGGTAAATGGGGATCATCAAGATCATCATCCTCATCATCTTGAAAAGAAACTTGAAGAGATGAGGGAGTAGTGGTAAGTGAAGTAGACTCTGGAAGCAGGGTATCTACTACAGGAAGGCACTCATCAAACTAGACATCCTGTCAAAATAGGAACTCTCTGGAATCAAGATCAAACAACCTGTATGCCTTAACATCCTCATAGTAGCCAAAAAAAATGATGTGTCAGCTCTTTCAATCCATTACTCTCCTATGAACGTCAGGCACAAATGCCCATTCTTCACTACCAAAAAATTGGAATGAAGATACATCAGGCTTGACATGAGACCAATCCTCATCAGGAGTCATATGTCAAACTACCTTGTGAGGCATCCGATTCTAAATATAGTTGGCATAATTGACTGCCTCTGCCCAAAAAGATGAATCCATGAACCTGGACTAAATCATACAATTAGCCATCTCCCAAAGTGTTCTTTTCTTTCTCTCTGCCACACCATTCTGTTGAGGGCTGTAGGGCACTGAAAACTGATGTTAAAGACCATGTTTAGAGAAAAAATCCCTGAAAGCTTGGTTCACATACTCCCCCCCATTATCTATACATATCCACTGAATAGAAAGACCAGATTGCTTCTCAACAAATGTCTTAAAGACCCAAAATGAATCAAAGACATCAGACTTGTACTTCAAAAAGTACACCCATGTGCGCCTGGAGAAGTCATCAATGAAAGTAAGCACATATCTGGCACCAGAAAAAGGAGTAGGAAATGACATAAGGTCACTATGAATCAACTCCAATGGTACCAAAGCATGAGTAGCTTTTCCGTGAGGAAAAGGATCCCTATGTTGTTTTCCAAGAACACAACCCTGACAAACCCCATCAGTGCAAGTAATCTATGGAAGCCCAAGAACAAGTGCTTGTGTGCTCATCTGCTAAAGATATCTATAATTGACATGGCCCAAATGCTCATGCCAAAGTATGCTCACTAAATCTACATGTGCTATAAGATAGGAACCTGTACCATCAGAAGACTCAAATCTATCAAATTTGTAAACGCGGGATGCAATTTCAACATTCCCAGTAGCCACAATCATATCAGAATCATGTAAGTCCTGAATAACCACATCATGTGGTGACAAATTAACTATCTTACTAGAGCCAGAGTGGAAAATCTAATAGATAGACAATAGGTTCGTTGAAATGTCAAGGACAAAAAGAACATCTTGAAGAGAACCCCCAGCTAGTGCAATAGAACCATAACCCAAAAATAAAAGATGTTATTATTTCCCAATAGAAATCATTGAATTAGCACAAGGAGCCAGTGAGGTGACCAAATACTAAGTGTGAGTCATGTGGTGAGAGGCACTGGAATCCAAAATCTAGGTGGGCCCAGAACTCGATGCTCATGCAGTAAGAGCATGACCTTTCCCTGCAGGGGAGAATGTGGACTAAGGAGATGAAATGTGATGTTCTTGCATGGATCCCTCTAAATCCTCCAAACATTTCCAATACCTAGAAATGAGATGTCCATCCTTTCCACAAAAGCTATAGGTCTCAACTGATTTCTTCTTAGTCTTGGAGGTAGACTCAGTAGACTTTGAAGAAGATTTACCCTTGGAAGGGTTAGCTAGAGGTTTTGAATCAATTTTTTGTGTAGGTTTGGAGGAATACTCATTGCCTAATAAATCTTTCTTTAGTTTGGCTTTCTCTTTTTTTTTCCCCTATGAAGACTGAGCAACCAATGCTTGGCTAGAAGAGCCAGAAGCATCCATCTGTTGGATCTTTGCCCATTCCCATGTCAACTGATCATAGAATGTCTCAAATGAAGGCATGGTGTGTCTAGCACCCAAAGCATCCATGGTGGAGTAGTAAGTAGAAGAAAAGATCTGATACTATCCTCTAAACTTTGAGAGTATCAGGAAGATACACTCATCATCTGTCTTGTTTCTTCCACATCCCTGCAAAACTAAGCGTAGAGATTTGAACTTCATCAAGAAGTCCTCCATAGTGGAAAAGTTGGTAGGAGTCAAAGTTGTCACTTGTACATCAAGCTGTAGTGCCTGAAACTCATTCACTATGCCAAACAAATCTGAAAACTTGCCCCAAATAGCCATAGGAGTTATCAAACCTTCCAGGTGAAAAAGGAGACTATTAGAGATGTTCAGTGCAATCAAGCCCATGGATTCATCCATTTTTTTCCTATGCTGAAGAACCTCAAAAGGACATTACAGGATAGGTTGGTGTTCATCTAGACATGACCATAAGCCATGTGACAGTAGTAGCCTGGTCAATTGTGCTTTCCAGGTGTGATAATTGTGTGGTGTCAGCCGAGCCACAGAGGGGTTTGACATTGAGATAAAAAGAAGATGGAAGTAGAAGGGTCATTTCTAAATTTAAATGACATAAATAAAATGCACCTCCCAAAATGTATAATTCTATCCTCTATACATCAAAGAAACAATTACTGAAAGCACAAAAAATGAGAAGAAAAAATGGACGCCAGATGCAGAGAGGGAGCAAATGGAAGCCTCTACTTCAACCCCAAAATTGAGACATCAAAAGGCCATATTAGAAATCAAGACCAGCACCATTGCATCCAGCTTAGAAACACCTTCTCGATGATATTTTGTTTTCCAAAAATGAACACTGTATACGCAAGTTACGGCTGAAAAAACCAAATGCTCCTCTGAAAATGAGCTCATTGGAAAAAACCATTCACAAAAAAAAATTTGACAGTCAAATGACCATCACAGAGCATGGGGAAAAATTTGACGGCCGTCGACACATTGTGGGCTCATCTTGCCAAAAGAGTTTTCCGTCACTGAAAACAAAAAAATGGCCAGAAAAATTCTGAAATCCGTCGGGAATTTTTTTTTTTGAATGGTGACATTAGCAGTGACGTAACTTGGTGTGCTGTCTGCGACACCCTATGGCTAGTGTCGATGGTGGTAAGGTTGAACTCTTGTAATTATTTTTCATTACCTTAGAATAGAATTTTCTCTCACTCAGCTAAGATTTTCCAAGCCTTTGCTTTTTCCTCCCTAGTTTCCTTTCAGCAACAGGTTATTTGCATGTAGGTGTTCTTGGTGACCTGTGAAGTTGGATTTCTGAACTTCTATAGAAATTTGTTAGAATAGTCCTAAGGGATAACTGAGAGGGGGGTGAATTAGTTATCAGATAGTTTAATAATTTTTTCTAATTAAATACGGAATAACATTAAGCATTAACACATTCAGATAACACAAGATAGAACACAAAATTTTGGCTATGGGGAAACCAAATACTTAAAAACCCTGGTGGGAATTAGCACCCACAAAGAACTGTACTTGAGTATAATTAACCCTGTTAGTAGATCTTGCAACCCTATTAGGAGTTGTTCTTTACAATGTAATAAGTACAGTGACGTGGTTAAGGGTCTGACCCTGTTAGGAGTCTTTTACAAATAATCTTGTTAGGAGTGAGGACTCACTGTCCAAAAAGCTCACTGCTAAAATGATGAAGGCTGCAACCTTCAGTAAAATAGAGATGCACTATATCTGATAAATGAACTGTTTGAGTAGACCTGCTATCTTGATCAATTCCAGTGTATTTTACTCTTTCACTTCTTCACATAGATCTTTTCTTGATGAATGAAATGTCTTTACTCTCCCAAAACAACAAACATTATGTTCTGTACTTTTTCTATCTCTTCTCTTATCATTCACACTTAGCATTCACCATATGAACTACTATAAGTATCTTCCCAAAAGATGTGATCTTTATCAAATTTAGGAGTCCCTTCAATACTTCTTTAGTCAGCCACATCAAGCATGCAACCTCATTAGAATCACACAACCCAAACTGAATAGACATGACGCATCATAAAGTCAGCTCCACCAATTAACTCCAAATTTATGATTCTAATAGAACACATTTGGCACCTTTAGATAATTATCTTTAACTCATAACTAAACATGAATACAAATATGCATATCCAAAAGATAGGCATAACTCAATAAATAATGTAATTACGTCAGTTCTTCACAGATAATCTTTAGTCACTGTAACTGCCATAACTGATTAACATAACTCAACTAAAAAATCATATCTAACTTGGTGTAAATGCACATAGCATCTAGACAATGTATACACCATTGAAATAAATACGCATAGCTCCAAAACATGTGTACTGATAATTTCATATAGAACACCGCTTTATATTATATGTTGTCACCAATGACAAACATACAATCAACTATTTGCACAAAGGCAAATCTCCAACAATCTCCCCCTTTGAAATTAATGGGAACATATTATATGATCAACTCAAAGTGTCTTCCTTCTTTTAAGCATCTTCTCAATATCCTCATCAAAGCTTCCTCTTCACTGCTCCTTCTCTTCTGACTGTATACTCCCCCTTATGAATACTCCCCCGTTGACATCAATGGAAAAGGGTGCCAAACACTATTAGGCATAGGTACTTCTCCGGAAGTAGAGTAGTAAATCATTCATCAGTCACCAAGGACTGATGTTTTTGCTGTAAGTTCTAATCAGACTCAGGAAAGGGAATTACTCCCAACTTCTCCCTGAGATACTCAAAAGTATCTTTTGATAATGGTTTTGTAAAATTATATGCTAATTGTTCTTTAGTGCTCACATAATCCAACTTTACTTCTTTGTCTACAACTTTTTCTCTTAGAAAGTGGTATTTGATCTCAATGTGTTTTGTCTTTGCGTGCATCATAGGGTTTTTTGACATATTGATAGTACTAGTGTTATCATAGTGAATAACAATAGGATAATCAATCTAAATACCAAAGTCTTTAATCATCTGTTTGATCCAAACCATTCTTGAACAATTCAATGCTGGTGCAACATACTCAGCTTTTGCTATTGACTGAGAAATACAATTTTGCTTTTTACTTGTCCAAGTAACCAACCTATATCCAAGAAATATTGCTCCTCCTGATGTACTCTTTTTATCATCAACACAACATGCCCAATCAACATCAATATACACATGAAGTTGTATGTTCTCTGAGTTAGGATACCATAAACCATAGTCTATAGTCCCTTTTAAGTATCCGAATATTCTTATTATTGCCATTAGGTGATTTTGCTTGGGTTCAGCTGCAAATCTTCCAACAATGCCAACTGCATTAGAAATATCAGGTCTAGATTGAGTAAGATATATGAGTTTTCCAATCATATACTTGTATAGAGTCTTTTCAACTACTGTGGAATCATCATCTTTAGAAATTTTGCATCCTATTATCATGGGGGTGCTTACTGGTTTGCAATCTTCCATTTTGAAAGTCTTCAATATCTCCTTCACATACTTAGATTGATTTATGAATATGCCCTTATCTATTTGTTTTAAATTCAATCTAAAAAAATATTTGATAGGTCCAATCATGCTCATTTCAAACTCACTTTTCATTTCTTTGGCAAATTCTACACTAAGTTTGTCATTACCTCCAAAGATAATGTCATCAACAAAAATAGAAACAAGTATTAATCCTTCATCTATCTCTCTTATGAATAATTTACTATATGCTACAGCTTTTTTGAATCCTATCTTTGTTAAGTAACCATCAAGTCTCTCATACCAAGCTCTTGGGGCCTATTTAAGTCCATAAAGTGCTTTCTTTAGTTTGCATACCATGTCTAGTTTGTCTGAAAGTTTTAATCCTTCAAGCTGCTCTATGTAGACTTCTTCCTTCAAATCACCATTCACAAAAGCTGACTTGACATCCATTTGATATACTTTAAAGTTCTTGAATGTTTCATAGGCCAAAAATAGCTTGATAGCTTCAAGTCTTCTCAAAGGGGAAAACGTATCAGTGTATTCTATTCCTTCTCTCTGCACATATCCTTTACATACAAATCTTGATTTGTTTCTTACCATTGTGCCTTCTTTATTCATTTTGTTCCTGAATATTCACTTTGTTCCAATCACATTATTTTCATGAGGTCTAGGAACCAGTTCCCATGTTTCATTCTTGATTAGTTGATCTAATTCTTCTTGCATAGCACTTTTCGTATCTGAATCATTGCACGCATCTTCTACACTTAAGGGTTCAATCTGTGAAAGTAAGAATACCTCTTCATCAATGGTTAAACCTTTTTCTCTAGACCTTGTCAAGATTTTAGCACTCTGATCTCCAATGATGTCTTCCTTAGAGTGGTATTTGGATGTGTATTTTGAGTTTTTAGGAGTGACACTTTCATATGTAATCTGTGATTCTTCTTCACTTGGTTCAAGATTGTTACATGAAACATCAATATAGTCAAAAATTTCTTAAATAACTGTGTCCTTATTGATGGGTCTAGGCTCATCTTCAATCATGGGAGCACATTCATAGTATCTTTCTTGAATCATAAAATTCTCATCAATCTTCACATGCATACTTTCAATTATCTTCTTCAATCTTAGATTAAAACATCTATAGGCTTTGATTTTAGTAGAGTAACCAAGAAAAATACCTTCATCGCTTCTAGCATCAAACTTGCCAATGCTATCATCTCTCTTGATGAAACACTTGCCTCCAAAGATTCTAAATTATTTTATATTAGGTACATTACCAAACCAAAGTTCATAAGGTGTCTTGTCTATGCCTCACCTCAATTGTATTATATTGATAGTGTAGACTATTGTATTTACTGCATCTCTCCAATAGGTATGGGTGACCTTTCCTTCAATCATGATAGTGTGTGCTATGTCAAGTATTAATCTGTTCCTTCTTTGTGCAATCCCATTCTGCTGAGGGGTTCTAGGTGCACTTAACTATCTTTTGATTCCATGTTCTTTGCAGTAATCATAAAACTGGTATGAGGTGAATTCTCCTCTATCAAATCTCAGACATTTTATTTGCAATCAAGATTTATTCTCAACCTTAGCTTTGAATACTTTGAACTTCTCAAAAGATTCAAATTTTTCTTTCAAGAACGCAACCCACATCATCCTTGAGAAATTATCAACAAACAAAATGAAATACCTTTCTCCGTAGTATGATCTTGTTTGAGTAGGTCCACATAGGTCTGTATGTATAAGATGTCATTTATTTTCAGAAGAGTCTTGTTTACTTCTGAATGAGGTCCTCACATGCTTCCCCATCACACATTCCCTGCACATAGTGTCAACTAGTCTTGCAATACTTGGAAGGTCTCTTACTACTTTTACATTACTTATCTTGAGTATGTTGTCAAAATTGATATGACAAAGTCTCTTGTGCCATAACGAACTGTCATCCACTTTTGCAACAAAAAAAGTTACTTCAGAGTTAAGATGGAAAACATTACCTTTGGTATTTGAAGCTGATGCAATAATGTCTCCTTCTTTGTTGTTGATAATACAACTGTTGTTCTTGAGTTCCAACTGATATCCTTTGTCTATCAGTTGTCCAACACTTAATAAGTTATGATGCAAACCATCAACATAAAGAAAATCATATGTCTTGTTCTTTCCATCTAAGGTGATAGATCCTCTACCTATGATTGGTTTGGGAGTGTTATCTCCAAATATAACAATGCCACCTTTTTACTTGTCTAGATGTACAAATATTTCTTTGTCTCCTGTCATGTGGTGTGAACATCCATTGTCAATGATCTAGTTAGTTCGGATGTCAGCTTTGGAAACTAATGCTAACTCTTGTGCTTTTTCTTCATCTTCTTTGTCCATTTTTAAAGCATCTTCTCAATGTATTTGATGGCAACAAATCTAGTTTCATCTTCTCCTGAATCATCATCAGTTACACCATCTTCAGCATGATAGCATTTGGTAGTGTACTTGGGCTTGTAATCTGATCTGAACTTCTTGACTCTTGTAGGATACTTGGATGAAAAGTGACCAACTTTGTTGCATGAGAAACATTTGATTGGTAGTTGTCCTTCATGTTTTCCTTTACCTTTCCTTTCTTTCTTGTCAATCATAGAAATGATTTATTCTAGTTTTGTATCCATTCTTCATTATTATTGGAACTGTTTATATATTTCTTAGTATGGACTGAGGCTTTGAAAGTTGTCTCACTCTTAGGTTTTGTTTTCAATCTTGATATCTCAAATGTAGATATTTTTCTGATCAAGGTTTCTCTTTTGAAGTCATTTGAGAATTTCATAGTTTCATCCAAGATGTTAATCTTTCTCTCATAATCTACTGTCAATGTGGTCATTATTTTGTCCATTATATCATCCTCTAAAATTTCTCCACCATTGTTCCTGATACCTAATATTGCTTCATTAATCTTCTAATTGTAAGCTATGATATTTTCTTCAGGTAGCATCTCTAAATTATTGTATCTTTTCTTCCATTTTTTTCTGTGTGCATTCTTTTCTTGGATATCTCCTGCAAACATATCTTCTAAGTATTTCCAAATAGATTATTCTTTATCTTCCTTCTTGATCTTAGACAATTCAATGTCAGATAGGGCACTCATTAGGGCTTCTTTTACAATTGCATTTTGAGTGAACACTTCCTTTTTCTTAATTGTAGAGTCTTCTTCTGTAAGGTCTTTTAAGGTGGGAACATCAATTACATGAGTGGCAATCTCATAGATCTCAAATCCTACGCACTGAAGATGTGTTATAATTTTGTTCTTCCAGTTAAGATAGTTTTCTCCATCAAACTTAGGACTCTCTTTCCTGAAGTATGCCATATGATCTAGCTTAAGTTGTTAGGCTTACTCTCTAAGGCACTTGGCTCCGATACCAATTGTTAGAATAGTCCCAAGGGATAACTAAGAGGGGGGGTGAATCAGTTATCAACTAGTTTAATTATTTTCTCCAATTAAATATAGAATAACATTAAGCATTAACACATTCAAATAACACAAGATAGAACACAACAATTTTGGTTACAGGGAAACCAAATAGGTAAAAACCCCAGTGGGAATTAGCACCCACAAAGAACTATACTTGAGTATAATTAGCCCTGGTAGGAAATCTTGCAACCCTGTTAGGATTTGATCTTGACAATGCAATAAGTACAGTGACCCGGTTAAGGGTCTGACCCTGTTAGGATTCTTTTACAAATAACCCTATTAGGGGTGAGGACTCACTGTCCAAAAATATCAATACTAAAATGATGAAGGATGCAACCTCCAGTAAAACTATATTTGATAAATGAACTATTTGAGTAGACCTATTGTCTTGATTAGTTCCAGTGTATTGTATTCTTTCACTTCTTCTTCACATAGATATTTTCTTGATGAATGAAATGTCTTTACTGTCCCAAAACAACAAACATTATATTCTGTAATTTTTCTATCTCTTGTCTTATCATTCACACTTAGCGTTCACCATATGAGCTACTATAATTAGCTTCCCAAAATATGTGATCTTCATTGGCTTTAAGAGTTTCTTCAATATTTCTTTAGTCGGCCACATCAAGCACGCAACCTGATTAGAATCATGCAACCCAAACTGAAAAGACACAACGCATCACAAAGTTGGCTTGACCAAATTAACTCTAACTTCATGATTCTGATAGAACACATTTGGCACCTTTAGATAATTATCTTTAACTCATAACTAAACATGGATACAAGCATATCCCAAAGATAGGTGCAACTCAAGAAATAATGTAATTACGTCAGTTCTTCACAGATAATCTTTAGTCACTGTAACTGTCATAACTGATAAACATAACTCAATTGAAACTTCATATCCGACTCAGCGTGAATGCACATGGGTAAAAGAACAATAATCTGTCACCCTTTTACAAAGGAAAAGGACAACAACACCAAAACTGTAAAACTTCAAGGGCATAAAAGTCACATTTCTATTGAGAATTTGAAGATAATGTAAACTGATGAAATGTGTCAAA
>MU226732.1:623328-677056 GCA_018584345.1 Thuja plicata
TATATATATATATATATATATATGCAAGGGTTGAGGATAAACATCCAAGATGAACTAGGTTTGTGATCCCCTACTACTGTCCAAAAATGCTATCGATTAGCACTGAAAGTTGAAGAAAAAATCAAGAGGAGATAAGAGAAAAGTGGAAGAAGTAGAGGCTAGAGAGACTTTGGTAGTAGAGGAAGAGTGAAAAACAATGGGAGAGGACAAGTTCCTAGGAATTTTGGAGAAACTAGTCAAGAGAACTCCTTTGGGGAAGGTAGTTCTAGAGTCTCTTATAGAGGGAGGATAGGAGATTCAAGGGGAAGGTTTGGAGGAAGAAGTATAGGACCTCCATGGTGTTACAAATGTAACCAAGTAGGTAATTAGCATCCAAGTGTCCAGAGAAGGAAATCAATCAGGCAGAGAGAAGGGAAAACATGGTTAGAGAAGAAGAGAACCAAGGAGACAATACACATGGGTCTTATGTACCAGATAAAGAAAGATAATTTGTTATGATAAGAAGGAAACTATTTAAGGCTCCAAGCACTCAAGAATTTCCTTAGAGGAAGAACTTATTGAGAACCACCTGCAAAGTGGGAGACAAAGTCTGTAGAATGGTGATTGACAGTGGGTCTATGGACAACTTGGTGTCAGATTAAGGAGTAAAGAAACTAAAGTTGAGAAGGGTGCCCCATCCAAACCCATACAAGGTATCATGTCTCACTAAGAAACAACAAACTGTCATAGAGGAGCAAGCTTGGCTGGAACTCCAACTTGGAAACTACAAAGATAGATTTCTTTGTGACATTGTCCCAATGGATGCCTGTCATTTGCTACTTCGAAGACCTTGGCCATATGATGTGGAGGCTGACCATGATGGGAGGCTGAACACCTACACAATCAATGACAAAGGTGAAATGGTAACATTCTTTCCACTTTATAATTTTGCAGAAGAACAAAAGGATCCTAAATTTTTATTTGTACGAGAAAAAAGAGTTTTTCAAAACTTTGAAGGAAGGAGGACCCCTTTCTATGCTTTAGTCATTTTTCATAAAGATGATAGACCTAAGAAGGTTGAGAAAGAAATAAAACCCTTAAGAAGAGTAGGTCCTAAGGAATTTGCAGACGTGCTTGACTAGTATAAAGACATTGTGACCAAAGACTTGCCAAATGAGTTGGCCCCAATAAAAGAATTGATCCCAGGAGCTAACTTACCCAATAAGGAAACATACAAGTTAACTCCTAAAAAAAATAAGGAGATGGCAAGGTAGATTCAAGAACTCTTGGATAAGATTTTGATCACTAAGAGTCTTAGTCCTTGTGTGGTACCTACTCTTTTAGCTCCTAAGAAAGAAGGCCCATGGAGATTGTGCACTGATTCTAGAGCAATAAATAGAATCAAAATTAGGTATAGCTTTACTATGCCTAGGATAGAGGTTCTATTGGATCAATTAGGAGGTGAAAGGTACTATTCTAAGTTTGATTTGAAAAGTTTATACCATGAAATAAGGATTAGGGCTAGTGATGAGTGGAAGACTGCATTTAAAACCAATGAAGGCTTGTATGAATGGAGGGTGATTCCCTTTGGCCTATCAAATTCTCCCATCACATTCATGAGGCTCATGAATGAGGGTGCTCAAACCATTCATTGGAATATTTTTCATAGTGTACCTTCATGACATCCTTACTTTTAGCAAGAGTAAGCAGGAACATTTGGAACATTTTAACTTAGTACTAAAGAGATTGCATGAAGGGAAGCTTTTCATAAATTTGGAGAAATGTGTTTTTATGCAGGAAGAGATTGTGTATTTGGGATTTTTGGTCTCATGAGGGAACATAAAAATGGACCCTAAGAATGTAGAAGCCATCTTGAATTGGCCTTCTCCTATGACAATGAAAGAAGTCAAGAGTTTTCATGGACTTGCATCTTTTTACAGAAAATTCATTAGAAATTTTAGTTAGTTGTGTGCTCCTATCCTTAAAACCATTAAGGGTGGACATAAGTGCAATTTTGTGTGGAACAAGGATGTAGAAGAAGACTTCCAAATGCTAAAGAAAAAGGTAATGGAGAAACCCATCTTAGTGTTTCCTCATTTTCAAAAGATATTTACTATTGAATGTGATACTTCTGACCTAGCTATAGGGGTTGTCTTGAGCCAAGAAGGGAGGCCTATAGCCTTTTTCAGTGAAAAAATGAATGAAGAAAAGAGGAAATACTCATCTTATGACTTGGATTTGTATGCCTTAGTCTAGTCATTGAAGAATTGGGGGCACTACCTCCTTCCAAAAGAATTTTTTGTCTTCACAGACAACCAAGCATTAAGTTTCTTAAATAGTCAAGAAAAACTAAGCCACAAACACATGAAGTGGCTGGAATCAATACACGCCTACACATTTTAAATCAAACATAAGAAGGGAGTTTCCAATAAGGTGGAAGATACATTCAGCATGAGAACTCTAGTTGTGCAACAAATCCAATTCACGCACGTTATAGGATGGCCCAAATTGCCAAATCTTGACACGGTAACGGTTAAATATTCATTGGAATAGCCAATAATATTTTTTGTTTGATGAGGTTGCCCAATATATTTTCCTTTAACCAATCTAACGTTGTTATTTTAATGGTCTCTTATTTTCCAAGGGTATTAATTATGAATTGCATATAAAATCTAAAATAGCCAACCCGTTAATTAATTATTTTATAGATCAGAATCTATTTCGCCAACCGTTAATTGTTTGTTATATTGACCATGGACTATTTCGCCAACCATTAATTATTTGTTATATTGACCACGGACTATTTTTCCAACCGTTAATTATTTTTTATATTGACTACGACCTATTTCTCCAATCATTAATTGATTGTTATATTGACCATGACCATATTTTGCCAATCATTTGTTAATTTCTACATTTAGGTCGGCCAATTTTTACCAAAAGCCCGGGAATTAAAAAAATGGAAATTTGAATCATGGATTGATATAACTTAATATGAAATTTCTTAGTCTTATAGTTTTTATGTCACCTTACAAAATTTTGGAGGGCCAGATTTACAAATAGCAATCTTGCAACAGTAAACCGAGGATTCACTTTCAACATTTCAGAGAATTAGAATTGAGAGGAAGTTGGACCAAGCCACAAGGTAAGAAATTATTTGTTCACATTTCAAACTACTGGTATTAATTTCCTAGTGACTAATGAGATGTCAAGATGTTTGATAAGGGTGACTATCTTGAGTATCATCAAGCTGCTAAAGGGATTGAGATGTCAGGGGAGGTTGAACTTGAGACTCGGACTTCTCACTGTGCTCAGGGTAGTGAGGGGATTGGAAAGCTAGACAAGGGTAAGATTCCTGACTGTCAGGGAAGTGAAGGGCAGGGTAAGAATCCTTAGGGAAGCGAAGGGTCTTGGAGGCCATTGAAGCACCCAAAACTTAAAGATACTACCATAAAGGATTTCTTTGGAGTTGGCAATGTTTTAGCTCCATCAACTTCTGCAATTTCTAGTGCAAAATCCATTGAGAGTAGCTCACCAATACCACTACCACAAGCTAGGGTTTTCATTGAGTTAAATGAAAATCAAAATGTATCAAATGAGGATAACAATGGTGGCATGACATAATGTTTTATAAGGGATACGCAGTATGATTTGGATGAAAATGCTAGCAATGAAGATAATAATAATGTTGGGAGGAAGAAAAGAAAAAGGGTAGTAAAAATAGGGCGAGAGTGGGAAATGAAAAGAAATTTTAAGGTTGATTGGGTAGAAAAGTACTTGTTCATTGAGCCAGTCCTAAACAATGATGAACAACCAATAGAATGCAGGTGTAAGATGTGTACCTGGAAAAATAAAAGAGAGAAGAAGTTGTAGCTAAAGCTTGACACTATAGAAAAGCATATTGGTAAGGTTTATGAAAAATAGATCAGATACGAACAAGAAATATCATTAGTGAGATGGAAATAAAAGGAAGAATGTATTCATGTTAAGTATGCAATAGAATATGAAGAGCATAACAAGAGAATGGCAGCAATTGCTAGTAGTGAAAATCTAATCAAGGCTGGGTTTAAACATGCTGCCAATGAAGCACACCTGGAAAAGACCGTTCAGATGAGTGTTTTTTTTCATATTATGTCCAGAGGGAACCCTTTTAGAGACTTCTAAGAATATGGTAATTTATTATCCTTTTTGAGAGTTCCTCACTGTCCTATGTCACATTTGTCAACAAACATTGGATGGGAAATGGAAAACTGTCTTTCTAAGGTGGAAAAGAAAAATTTACAGGAGAAAGGAAAATAGTCTAGATTCATTTCATTATCTATAGATGAAATTACTATAGTAGATAACAATTCTTAGATCTGTATGCATGTGTATATAGTAAAATAACATTTCTTCCAAGCTCATTTACTGTTTGTTCATAAAATGAGGGGAAATTCAACAACATTAAACTTATATTTTGAAGTGAAGAATGCTTTGAATGAAGTTGTTGGTATGGAGGATTTGACAATTGCCAAGAAGCTAGTGTGTGTTGGAGGTGATGGAGCTAAAATAATGCAAGGCCAAAGGAATGGTCTTTGTACAAGATTAAAAACTAGTATTGCACCTTACATGCTTGGCATACATTGCATGGCCCATCGAATTAATTTAGCGTATAAAATTGTAAGTGATTTTTTGACAGTGTCAAAAGTTGAAGATCTAGTTTGCGAGATATACTCTTACTTCTACAAAAGTCCAAATCATTCTGCATAATTTAAGATTTTTTCAGAGGGAGTAACACCAGGAAACAAGCTTCTCAAGGATGTTGAGACTAGATGGATCTATTTGCATTGACTAGTAGAAAGAGTTCTAATAGAACATCAACCCTTGATCGCACTAATATATGAGCAACGCCTCATAGTTGACAAAGCTCATGATTTGTTACATAAGTTAAGAGATATAGAGACTATGTTAACTTTAGCCAGTCTTCTCCCCATGCTAGATTCAACGAACAAACTTGTTAAGAAATCCCAAGACAAAACTATGTATATCCATGAGTATAGCAGTTTACGTAAAATCAAATGCATTGTCCTGGATTGTCTGTACTCATATATGACAATAATTCAAAGCCCAATTTTTTTAGGTGGCAGACAATTACATATTTGAATCATGCTGAGAATTTTTTACAATTTAATGCAAAAAATGATTTATGTGTGTTTTTTAAAGGATCTGAAATACCAATGCACCAATCTAAGACATGCAAGCGAGGTAGACAACTTCCAGTTAAAAGGGATGATTTTGAGAGGATTGTTAAATCTGTTAGTGTTAATTTGAAGCCAATTTCCTACCAAATTTCAAGTGACATTTGTGAAAGATTCCCTCAAGAATAAATTCTTGAAGCCATGGGTTGTGTGTTTCCTCAATTTTTGAAAAACTTTGGAGACAAATAAATTGATGCACAAATATTTCATAAAAATATTGATGAATTGATCAAAGAGTTTTCAAAACATGTAGATTGCAATGGACAACCAATTGAAGGAATTTTAGATTTAGCTAATCTTAAAAAACAATGTAGACAATTTGCATCATGTATGAAATTGTAGACTAAAAACTTGGAGAATCCATTTGAACCTAGGGCAATAACCAGGCTTTGGAAAAGGATAGAGTAGAGTGAAGTATTGTGTGATTCAATATCATAATATTTCAAACTTGCTTGTTTATGTCAAACAATGATATTGGGGTCGGTGGAAGATGAAAGAGTTTTCAGTGCATTGGGGTTTTTGAAATCAAATATTAGAAACAAACTAGACAGAAATTTGGAAACTTGCTTGGGGTTGTTTGTAACATAGTACAATGTTAGAGACTTTCCTTATGATAGGGCTTTGACATTTTGGAATTCAATGCGTAAAAGATGAGGGATTTTGAACACTTCAAAACCTGGTGGTACTACTAGTTCTGAGACAAACGATGGATCTTGGTCCCAGACTTAGAATGAAGATGAAAAATTTTTTGATTTTGAATACCCAACTCAGAATGAAGAAGAAGCTCTTTCTACTAGTCAATTTCAGGATCTAGATTCCATGTGGGATATAGAAGCTGTAGACTACTCACTGAGTAAGTGAAGTGATTTAGAAATTAGAATTAGCATTCAAATTTTGGTTAATACTTAATAGGTATTTATACATTGTATACTTATTACCTTTTAGTTTTTACTGTACTTGTTGGACTTGAATATTGACAATTTGAAATTGACTCATATTACAAGTAATTACTAATAAGTATTGTTCATCATTTTTGTAATTTGAATTTATATTTTTGTAATTTGAATTCATGATTTTTGTAATTTATAATGTGTTGGTTGTTTTTTATGCTGTGACAATAAGACAACAAACTCTTCTTCTTCTATCCAATTTTAGGAAGTAGCCAACTCCAAATATTACTTCACATTAGGAAAATGACCAACTCACAAACACTCTGATAATGTTTCTACACTTTAGGTCTTACTTCATATCAATATGAATATATGCATTAATTAGAGCATCATTTAATATGATCCTTGATCAAAACTCTAAAAAAATACACATACAAAGATAAATTTTGTGCTAATGAATTAGAAAAATCATAACTCACAAGATAAGATGACATAGGAGAGATTTGAACCTGGATCTTTGTATACAAAATGTATTCACATCTAGCATACAAAATGAATTCAAATATAACCTCCTCAATAATTTGCAAGAGATCATTCAACTCTATTTCTATTTATCACACTTAACTAGTACAATGTCTACTATATTTCTCATATTGAAACATTGCAAAAGTTTACAATACAAAATTTTCCAGCCCTTTCCAAAGATCTTGGTAATCCTCTTATAGAACAAGATTGCAACAGGCTTTAGATCAATTGGAGTGAGGACAAAATAAATGACTCATACAAATAAAAAAAATCAGTGGAAGTGATAACAACTTTGTTACAAGATTTTTGTGAATTCTTTGTCTTCTAAATGCCTAGCCTCTTTAATTTTTGTGTTGTTGTTAAGAAGATGCCATATAAAATTGTTGTTGTCACTCAAAAATGGAAAACCACTGATCGGTTAACTCTCTTCATTCTTTTCTTCTGGGGCACCTTCTGCAAACCTGTCTTTCCATGAAGTAAACACCTCATCAATGGGCCATGCAAAATTGAGGATCTCCTTTATGTTACCATTTATCCTCTCCCAATTTCTCTTAGTTCACTCAATTTATTCCCTCCAAAAATTGAAGAATGCTCTAGCTTCTTGAATAGTGTCAATTGTTTCTACAAATACTACTGTACTATCCATATTTACTATGGTGTTTATCCTGATAACTATCTCATCACCAGCTTCTTCCCTCCATAGTGGCTCTCTCTTCAAATGGCTATTCTTTTTAAATATGGCTAGGAATATTTCAAAATGTAAATGGGAGTATTCTTTTAATAGGGCTTGTGCCTTCCTTATTGTTACACTCCTCTCAATGTCTAGATTAATTAAATCTTTAAGACATTTATAGGTAGAGGTTAGGAAAATATCTAGTTCCACACCATCATTCCTATTCTGCTCATCACAAAATGACTTTAGCTCACCCTTTTTATCCTTCCATAGTTTCATGAGGGCATCCACCTGGACCTGATCTTTATCATAATAATTTATTATAGCTCTTAAATTATTGCCCTAAGAATAAATAGTTTTCATATCTAATCTATCAACAAAGCACATGATAGTGGTCCTTAAATTAACCTCATATAACTGTTTTACAAAATTTTGTCCCTCTCTAAACTTGGTGGTTTCTTCATCCAATCCTTTTCTAGCCTTCTCTACGCTAATCCTTTCTTCTATCAGTTTATTCTTTTCATATTGCAATTAAGCTTTTGAGCTGAAGCATGAAGGAGAGGGAGAAGGAGGAAACTCTATTATTGGTCTAGAGGAAGATAGTTGATATGCCTCAGTTGCTATCATTCTTTGGGGTGAAGCCTAGACTGACAATTGACTCCTTAGTTGGGCTATGATTTTTTCCTTCTCCAAATTTGACAATTTATGTTCATTGCACCCCTTCAAAACTGTGCTAAATCTCTCCTCTAAGGTTTTATTTTCATCTTCCAACTTTTTGGTTACTTTCACCCTAAAGTTTGTTGATTCTAGAGTGGTGTTTTCTGCTTCCACAACCCCTGTATCAATAATTCTCTTAACCAATAGATTTCCTGAATGCTCAGCTTGGTTTTCTTTATCAGTTGCCTTATTTCTTCTCTTCTTAATATGCCACATTACTAGTACAGCATGGTCTTCACTGAATTTTATGCTTTTTGAAGCTTGCTGAGCTTGTGATTCTGTGGCATGCACTATAGTGGTTTCTTTTCTAATAGCATCAAAGAAAATTGCATCAGCAATGTCCCATTCAGGAAGTATTAATACACCCTCCTTCTTCACTAGTTCCCCCCTCATCTGGAGTTATTTTGGAAAACTTGGCCATCATTTCCTGCTTGATTTCAATTTCAAGCTCCTCCTTATCCTTGGCTGGGTGCTCTTCCTGCTTCTGCTGACTATTTTCTTTGAATTCATTTATATGAATTCTCCATAAGAATTGTAAAAAGGCCCTGGACTTAACAAATTTGTCATCAAACAAAAACTTGTCACTGGCTTGATGTGTATGTGTGTCCAATTCCTTTCCAGCATATTCTGCCACTGTAAGGTCCAACTCACTAACTTTAGGAGCTGCTGGTGCACCTTCTGCTAAATCTTTAGAGGTGACAAAAATCTGACCAGCACTCCCCATTTGTAGTAGCTGCTCTCCAACAACTTGATCATCTATATGTAGGCGAGATTGGGATGGAGAATATAAATTTGATTCTTGTTGGGCTTCTTCTCCTACCCTATTCCTCTTGGGGCTTGGCAATGTGCTAGAGCTAGCCAACAGTGGCCTCTTACCCTTGGGATTAGTAGTATTTTCTACTTTGGGTACCACTGCACTATATCCTTTCCTTTGATATACAACATATTTACCAGGAGGCACCCCTGTAGTAGGAATGATCCTACTCAATACTGATTTAGCCCTTTCTGGATCTTTCTGCAATGTTTGTTCTCTTTTCTGATTTAATTCTTGCATAATTTCTTCAAACATTGTCATTAACGAATCAATTTTCTTAGCCCACAATTGAAATTCCCTCAGGGGGTTATATAGTTTATCAAAATTCTGCATAAAGTCCAGGATTTTCTTGTAAGCCAACCATTTCTCTTTCTTTATTTCTTGCTCAATCATGTCAAACTCATTGCTGATGATATCATCTGGGAAGTTAAATTGGTGGTCCAACACCAAGCATCTAGTCTTCTTCCTGAACATATCCTTTATGAAGGCTTCAGGATCGGCACATCTTGCAAAGGCAGTAGTTAAGTGATAAGGCTTAAAGAAATTCTCCAAGCTCTTCAACACTCCCTTTTTCATGATGAATTGGTGGGCATTGGTGATAGTAGGGAAAATTATCCCTTTTCCTCTCTTTGTAAGTGCTTCCTCCTGTAGGCCACCAATTTGCCTAATTTTTTTTGCGAATCCTAATTTCAAAGGGACCCTATATGGTAGGATGTGGGGTAATCCTCTAAAACCATACACTCTAAACATAGTATAAATTGTGTATAGAATAGAATCCCCCTAGTTATGCACCATTTTGAGCTCCTGATTATGTTCCACGATTCTCAAAAACTTCATTAGTGATACAAGGATTCTAGGCTTATCTCCAATAAGTAACCTTCTGAGCCTAGCTGCGAAACACCTATCAAATGTGATGAAGCTTGCATCCTTGTTGTCCCATTACATATCAACATTCCATAATTGTACTGCCATATCCTCATCATCTCTGATTCTCTGCAGGCTCATCTCTTCTTCAAAATAATCTACCCATTTAAACAGGAACATGTGCATGAGTAAAGAATACCAAGTAAAAGGCTTGGTGAGGTGTGACTTTTGAATACATTTCAAACCTTCATGAATCAAATCGGCCAAATATGTGGCAAAATAAAAAATAATGGCAAGGTGAGGATGCAGGACTTGGACCATCATAAACATGAGCTGGATTGGCATCTCATTCCCCTCATCTTCCCCAAAGATCTGGTACAAGGTCCTGTAAACTCCTCTAGCCTTGGGAGTGAACAAATCAACCTTAAAAGGTTCTTTCGTATTAGGAGCTACTAACACTAGGTCTCCCACTTTTTCAAAAAACACTTTTAGTGGGCCTCCCCTGAGATAGCTCCTCTGAGCTTGGTATATTTCCTTGAATTCATTAAAATCAATTTTCTCCATAGGGGTGTCAAGTTCATTTAATCTGAACACTTCTCTTATCTCTTCAGTAGTTATGCTAATCATGACATGCCCTTTTCTATCCAACACTACACTAGCTATTTCATCATACTTCTCCACTATCTGCATGAGTAAATCCACATCCATAAACACCCCGGGTACTACCAATTTACCCACATCAAAATGCCTGCCATTACTATTTGGAGAAAAAGAGTTCCTCTAGCCAAAAACAATTTTGAAAAGGGCCAATCCATTTATGCCCATATTGGCATCTCACACCCATCTCTCATAGTCATACAATCCCTCTACAATTCTGACCCATGGATATTTATGGATTTACTCCTTCAATTTAGTGTAATCATTAGTTGATCTAGTCAACTATTGGAGTAAATCATCACATACATTTATCTCCTGATAATCTACCCTTCCCTTGAATTCTCTCTTGGGCGGAATTATGTAATGTACGGTTTCATATTTTACCACAAATTATATCTCTAATACCTATGTGTTTTACTGTAATAATCCCTAATATGCTTGAAAAGTTTTTAAGAAATTTAATCATAGAAATAGAAGAATACTCGTTCAGTAGACGATTTGATAGCTTTGACAACACTTTGCTTCAAAAATGTTCCACTTCAGAACTCGCTGATGATGCACAATAATTTTGAATGATGAATTAAAACGCAATGATCCCATCATTTTATGTATTTAATTCATTTCCAGGCGACACACAAATTCGTCATTACTTCTGTTGAGTTCAAACTTTCTGTTAGATTTTTCCATTTTAAATTATAGCCATTGATCTTACTACCTTTCTTTCTCTTCCAACGGTTCCAAGAAATTATTTCATAATGTCCATCTATCATGACACGTGGAAGCCTATTGCATTCCCTCAAAGGATAACTAGTGAGTAGTTTCATCTTAAGAGTTTGCGCCCACCATTATATCTTCCTTAACTTACTTGCACGATATCTTTCTTTATGCTACAGATGGGCCCCAAAATCTAGGACATGTATCACCATAGCTCAATGCCTTTAAGATTAACCATTGACCAACTTTTCTTCAAGGATTTACACCATCCGTTAGATCTTCAAGATTTTTTCTACTTTTACTTCTTTCAAAAATCCATGGCTTTAAATCTGGTAGAGACACATGTCATCACAGTGCAATGCCTTGAAGCTTAAAAATGGATCAAATTTCTTTCAAGGAAAAGTACCCACCATTGGATCATTGTTAACTTACTTGGTCTTTAAATAACCACATTTTTATTAAGCACGGTCTGTAGTTTGCATAATGGGACACGTGGTGGCATGTCGCATTCCCTCGTTAATTAAGTTCCCTTCATCTTGCATTCAAGGCCATACACCTACTGTTAGATCAGATCCAAGATGTCGTTCTTTTACTAGTGCTTGACTTTTCAACTTTAACCCACTAATTTCTAGGTGTCATTCTGTCACATTGCCTTGATGGTTATTATCCTTGCATCTTATCCTTAAGGCTTTACACTTGCCGTTATATTTAATCTAAGATGTTTCCTTTTAATTAAATGTTACGTTCAGCTTGGCCCCACCTAGACACGTGGCATCTCCACGCAATGCCTTGAACCTTAAAGAATGAACAACTTTCATTTAAGGCTTTGCGCGCAACGTTAGATTCAATCTGATCAACTTAAGTTGGCCTGGTTCTGAAGTTACACAAATAGTTCATCAAACCCTATCTCAACTTTGGTACATGTAAATTAGAGGCCTTTGGAACCCTTCTGAAGTTACGGTGACGGTCTTCTTAACATCTCCGCTATCATATAATGTTACGAAGTCCTGCACAAAGCCTTGCGTAACCTCTTAAATGTTTAATCTTGTAATTAATTAACCTTTTCTAAGTTACACCAATCTTCCAAATGCTTTATCGCAACTTTGTAACCGTAAACACTAATGGTCAACAAATGCTTGTGAAGCTTCGTAACCACATGATCATTTGATTCATTACTATTGTACGTTCAAAACTATTCCTAACAAAGTGACAAATATTAATCTAACCATTGACACATGTCATAGTCCATTCCTCGGTGCTTTCCACATGGCATGCAAATTTATTATTTGTCATACTCATTACTCATTCTTGAATCCTAATTTCCTAATACTAAGCATTTACTTAATTGATAATTCCTTAATTCCTTAAAGCAATAGTATTTACTTAATTTAATAATTCCTAATTTCCTAAAAGAAAATATTAATATAATTATTAATAAGATGACATATACATTATTAGTATTACATTCAATTTTAAAAAAATTGAAAGTGCAACTGCGATCTTCAGCTCTTTACAAAATTACACAAGCACAGAAAATTACAAAATATCTTTGCATTAACTTCCTTCAAAATTTGAAATTTATACATCAATGATCAAGATTTAATGATCATAGTACTAGAGGCTTCTAAGTTCTATCACACAATTACAAAATATCATTGTATTAACTTCCTTGAAATTTATACATCAAATTCAATGATCATAGTACAAAAGACTTCTATCAAAAAATTACAAGAGATTAAGCTTAGAAATAGTTATAAGATCGACAGTTGGCAGCCCGGATTCTTCAGAATCAGTCTTGGTTTGCACCAAAGGTGTATCCATGGCAGGTGAACCACAAAGATAAGATACCCTATTTGAATTAACTACCTCCCTCTATTGGCTCTTCATCTAATACTAGAAGTAGAATTGTCTCAACTACTTCCATCATCCATGTCAATGTGACAAGGCTTGAATCTCTCCAATGTTTTCCCACACCACAATTTTCTGATTCGATGGCCAAGTTATTTCTCTAATTGTATCCAAGTCTTCAAGGCATTTGTTCTAGTTGGCATCTGTTATGGCTTGAGATTCAGCAACAAACTTATTCATTTCAATCTCCTACCTGTACAATTCATCCACAACTTCAAAAAAGTTGAAATGTCAGCATCACCAAAAAAATAATAAGCCACCTTACTAGCATCCAAAATTTGGTTGAAAGAATCACCCCACTCCTAAAATTCCTTCAACTGTCCCTGTGTTTCTACAATAGCAGGGATATATCCTTCAGACTCTTCAGTAAAAAACTTTAGCTTTTCTTGAATGTTTTTTAACTTGCCATTGAAAAATGCATACAAATCCTTTACTAATACCACCACTTCCTTAACATTAATTATTTTGTCAGGTAACTCCATTTTTTCCCATTAGTAAAATAAACCTCTCAAAGAATTGCAGGTGTGGGCCACAAGTATTAAATATTGGGGTTAGTATAGACAAGGCATCAGAACATTGATATTTTGCCCCTGCAAAGAAATGAACGTGCTATGAATGATTTTAGACTTCCCTTTTAAAACATTTACTCTTTGCAATAGCACCTTCTTCAATGTCTCATTTTCAGTAATTCTAGTATCAGCAAGCTAATCAACGTCCATTATTATGTTCTTTGTTGCAAGTTCTAGAGCTAAGCCCCCCTCATACTCAATTTGGACCCCAGCATCACAGACCTCTCAAACTGCCCTAGACTAATTTTTTAGACTATTTATTTCATCTTTTAGCTCCTTTAGAGTCGTATCTAGGACAAAATTCTTCTTCAGTTCCTCTTCAAACTTTTTCCTAGTTGACACATGATCTTTGAATGTCTTTTCTAGCCTGTTCTCTAAGTCCTCAACCACTGCCTTCTTCGTGGAGGATGGATCATGTAGGAGATTTTCTATCTCTGATCTTGTAGTTTCTTGCAACCTCCATATTAATTGGCTACCCTATGTTGTGTCTTGGATGTCAACCGATCTGGTCTTATTAGATTCTAGGATACACCACACTGCTAGTGTCTTATTGTCCATATAGAATCCATAACCCCGCTATAGTCCATAAGGGCCAAAAGATTCATAGGCTACAACAATATCTTGCCTCTTGATTTGATCAATTAAGAATGAGGACTCCAATTCCCATCTAGGGATCAACAACATGCCACTTCTCTTGACAAGATCTTTTGCCTCCTCCATAGTTAATGTTTCACTATTGGGATCATAGGCCTGTAATTTTTCAATCATTTCAACAGTATTTTCCTGTGATTCCCCTAGTTCCAAATACATTGTTAATTTATTCTCCTTAACTCTAAAGATAAAACTTTTAAACTCATCGGGCTTGATGAATTCATCATCATCTATAAACTCTTTAGATTGGATGACCCTGTCACCCAATCTAGCTGCAGTCAATTCTAACTCATCTAGGGCCTTTTCCCCCTCTTCTGCCTGTGATGTGAATTTTTTTGGTCTCAAGTCAACAAAGTATTTCCAATTACCTGGCAGGATTTGTAGTGCCTTTTCCCTTGCATTTTGTGGTACATTCATCAACTTTTGTTTCTTTGATGGCCCCTTCTCAGATGTAGATGGTTCAGCTTGTTCTGTTTCTACCATAAATAGTACATCAGGTTCAAATTCCTCAAGGTTTATTATGTCATCCTTCTTCTCCTCAAGGATGTCTAGCAATTTAGACATAATATTTTCATAATTCTCTATACACATGTCAATTCTCAACTTGTATTTGTGATCAGGAAAGAAACCGCAGAAGCTAGGGTCTGCCTTTTTCAATTTTTCCTCTACCCTTATAGTAATATGACATTTAAGGGTTCTCTCCTCACACATATCTTCACTGAGAACATTTCTAATAACATACTCATCTTCCATAGGCTGATTTTGAGCCAAATTGTGATTCCTCATTTCTCTCAATGCTCCTCTAATGAAGTCTTCAAGGTCATACATCCTTGCTTTAGCACAGGGAAATCTAAATTGTCTTAGGAATTCATGGATTTGGTCCACAAAATCTTTACCAATAGATAAATCCCCTATTTGGAACCTCCTTACCAGAAAGGTTCCCTTATATCTTTTGGGGCCTGAGTGTTCTCTATCCATCCTAATAAGATTCCACAGGAATTCTACTATTTCCCATCTTTCTGGGACATATTTTGGCCATAAGTGTGGAGGTTAACGGAAAGCATACACTCTTATAATAGAAAAATTATTTTAAAAAAAAATATCACCACAATTGTGGTTAATTTCATTGTCAATTTTAAATGCTAGGGGTCTAAGCAATTTTCTAACTAGTAAAGGAAATCTATTCCTCACAATACCTAACATGTTCATTATTGGATCCACAAAATCACTATAAAAAGAAATGGAATTAGAGAAATGGTGACTTTGATACCATAACCAGGTCCATAGCTGAAGCAGAATAGTTCCTCCTGCATTCTCTGTCTCCTTGATGAACTCTGGGTTGATTTAGCCAATATTACAATATAGGATCAGGTGCATCAGCATTGAGTAGTGATTGAACTTGAAGCTTTTCAAGTCAGTCTTAGCCATTATCAACTCAGTGTGCATTACATTGATTATGTGCCCCACATAATCAAACTCCTTGTTGTTGTACAGGTCATAAACATCTATATCCATGACATAAATGTTAGGAGTCACTATCAAACCTCCATCGATTCCAAATACTTTCATTAGACCATAGATGGTACTCTAGAAATAGGGAGAAAAAGCTCAATATCAAATGAATCTACAACCTTCTTCGGCAACAACCCTGCCTCTTTAATTTGTCTAGGAATATGCTTCCTCATAACCTTTCTAGTGTAGTAACTTTTCAATCTATGAAACAAGGCCTCCTATTTTGTTAGGTCAATATCCGCGCTCATAGCTCCCTCGAGGTTGAAAGCTTGAATAAAAGTTGCTATGTCTAACATGCAGAGTATAGACTTGTCCTTCCTATGGAAAGCTTGTATCACTAGATCGTATGCTTCAATTAGCACTTTCATGAGGTCTATATCCAAAAATATGTGAGGTACTATCAACTTTCCCAAGTTCTTGTCCCATGGGTTTGAAACAAGAGGACCTATCAATCTATCGTTATAGAAATACATGAAGAGCTCATACCTAGTTGTGTTTGGGAAGACAACATCCCTACAGAACACATAAGGGTCCCTCCATTCATTAGCGTTAGCTGATTGAAAATTTGAGGATCCAGGCAATAGCTTCATCCATTCTTCAACGTATATATTTGGCCTCTTTTTTCTTGAAGGTAAACTCTTTGTCAGTTCTACAAGAACATCAAGAGATCCTTGTTCTGTCATTCTTTATGTATACTAAACTCTAAGCAGGAAGCTCCTTTTCTCCACTTAAAGGTTTCAACTCTTTGTTGCTCTTTGACTCTAAAAATTAAGAATGCTCTGTGAAGTGTTACTGTAACCTGTTACTTCTAGCATAGATTTGGGGGCGATTCAAGAGAAAATAATTGGTGTGTTGTCGAAGTTACACTAATGGTACATCTAATGGTTAACCCTAGGTCACAAATGGCCAAAGAAACCCTAACAAAGCTATGCAAACATTCCATTCTTGGGAACTTTCCACGTGGCATGCAACTCTTACTTTTCAACACCTTATGAAGTTATGCATGAAGTTATTCGGTACTTCAGAATGCCTAACCATCATAATTATTAAACCATTTAGAAGTTATGAAATAGCCAGCCATAACTTTGTAACCCCTCACCATCTTAAAAACTTACCCATTGATAAGTTACAAAACAACCAGGCTTAACTTTGGAACCCATCACCATGGTGATTTAGTACACACATGAAATTAGTAATTACCTTTTTAAGAAAAGTCTCACTGTCAACTCAGAACTGTCACTTCCAACATAGATTTGGCCAAAGTTATGCTAACTATACATCTAACCCTAGGTTCTTATTCCAACTTACTCTCACTTTTCAACAACTTATGAAGTTATGCACGAAGTTAGTAAGCATTTTGGAACCCTTAACCATCATAAAATTTAACTGTTTAGACGTTACGAAATAGCCAGGCGTAACTTCGGAACCCATCACCATAAAAATAACTTAACCGTTGAGAAGTTACAAAACATCCAGATGTAACTTCAGAACCCATCACCATCATAATAAATTAACCATTGAGAAGTTATGAAATATAGCCAGGCGTAAGTTTGGAGCTTGGAGTGGGTTCCAAATTTCAATGTGTCGTGTGGGATTTAGATTTCAGAAGCATCAAACTTCTCATTCGGTCATTGAAGTGAATCGTGGATTTGTGAATGAGCATTTTGAATCTGTTAATACATATAAGTATTTATAATTTTATACAGAATCATAGTTTACAGTCACACTCACAGATACTTCAAAGTTGAATTTACACATTTTTCAATTTATAAAATTATTGTTCAATTTCATGAATCATGATTCGTGTAAAACTAAAATAGTAACCTATAACACTATTTGAAAAAGAGTCTTGTAGTTCTAGTTCTCATATGTATACACTTAAAGTATTACTATTAAATTCAAAAATAGGGATTAGGAATTTAGGTATAGATAATACTAGTAATTTAATCACTTATTGAGATTCAATGAGTAGTGAGTGACTAAAGTTCTGAACGGTTGTGGTTTCCCCAGAAGGAGAAGCGACAAGCTTCCAACCATTTCCAAAAGTTAAAACCAAAATGAAAAGTACATTTGAATTTTGTATTTACAAATTACAACTACAAGTCTACAAGTAACAAAAAATTTCCTAAGATCCATTGAAGTTTTGAACTTTTAGAGGAAATTACAAAAGCCTTGTTCGACAGTCCAACAGTTGACTCCTACATATCCTAATACTAATAGACTAATAGTAATTTGTTAATATGTTATAGTATAAAGTATAAAATATAATATAATAATACTATCCAAAAAGAAAAAAAAATTAGTCGATGCGCAAACTAGAAAATAGCAAGATCATCTCATCTTGGAACCCCTCTTGGTCGAAGCCATGATCGTCAAAAATGGCATGCATCTCTTCCTTGTCATGTTCTACGTTGAGTTTGAACATGTCGCTTTGGTATCCGACGTAACTAGTTGCATGATCCCATGTTGCAGACATAAGATAACTGAGGACACCCTTGTGAATCTCCTCCTCCATATCCAAATTTGGTTGGATAACAAGTTCTGGGTTATTATTTGATGATCCCTCAGGTACGAAAAAACCCATTCTAAATTTTTGTCTTCCAAGATTCCAAATTTAGAAATTTAGAAAGCACCCTGTGTTCTGTGATTTCACTACCAATGAGTATATAAAGAAAATAATCACCAACTTGCCAGGCACAATAAATTTTGAAGGAATTTTTCACGTAAGGTGGCTTGCCACAAAAAAGGAAATTAATGAATATCAATAAACAAAAATTGCAAACATTTGTATCCGCCTTTGTACCCTGCGTAACTTGGCTTCGAAGTCGAATAGACAAATAATGAATGTTGATGAATCACAACTCATTTCCCATAAAATTATCCTTTTAAATGTCTAATAAAAACCTTGGCCTATATTATGTAACTACTCAAGTTACACAGAATGCTAGTGTGTTCTCGCAACCACCATATCCTAGCTACGATTATAAATTTTGAACTGACAACATGGCAGTCGCATTAAATTGTGAAGGAATGTTTCGCGTAAGGTGACTTGACTATTGGAATAGTCCCAAGGGATAACTAAGAGGGGGGTGAATTAGTTATCAGCTATTTTAATTATTTTCTCCAATTAATTCTAGTATAACATTAAGCATATACACATTCAGATAACACAAAGTAGAACACCACAATTTTGGTTACGGGTAAACCAAAATAGGTAAAAACACCCATGGGAATTAGCACCCACAAAGAACTGTACTTGAGTACAATAATCCCTGTTAGAATATCTTACAACCCTTTTAGGATTTTATTTTTACAATGCAATAAGTATAGTGACCTGGTTAAGGGTTGGACACTATTAGAATTCTTTTACAAATAATCTTGTTAGGGGTGAGGAATCACTGTGTAAAATCTCAAGTTGCTAAAATGATGAAGGATACAAACTTTAGGAAAATAGATACACACTATATCTGATAATAAACTTTTTGATTATACCTTCTATCTTGATCAGTTCCAATGTATTGTATGCTTTCACTACTTCATATAGTACTTTGTCTGATGAATGAATTGACTTTCCTTTCTCAAAACAATCAACATTTTGTTATGTCCTTCTTATGTCTCTTTTCTTATCATTCACACTTGGTGATATTAAAATGATCTTCTATAAGTATATTCTCTATAAGATATGATCTTTGTCATATTTAGGAATCCCTTCAATGCTTCTTTAGTCGTCCAAACCAAGCACACAACATAATTAGAACCACACAACTCAAACTGCATAGACGCATCACTTCATATACTCGGCTCTACAAAAATTACCCAAATGTCATGCTTCAGATGAAACATGATTAGAGCCTTTGGTTAATTAACTTAGACTCATAACTAAACATGAATCTAAACATGCATATCCCATAGATAGACACAACTGAAGAATCAATAAAATTACTGTCGGCTTTCTGAAAACAATCTTCTGAAACTGTGTTTGGTAAACAAAGTAACATAACTGAATTGTTACTAAACAACTGAATCTACGTATATGTATATGGTGTAGTAATTATGTCTTAAACATAAAAACAACCACACAAGGCTTCCACATATCCATACTAAAAATTGAATATAGTTCACTATTGTATGCTATATGTTGTCATCAATGAGAAACATATAGTCAACTATTTGCACAGAAGCAAGTCTCGAACAATATCCCCCTTTGACATTGATGGAAACATAAGATATGAAGAACACCATCAACCCAAAGTATCCTCCTTTTTTTTACAATCTTCTCAATATCCTCATCAAAGGTTCCTCTTCACTGCTGCAGCTCCTCTGACTGTGTTTTTATTTTCATGACTATATACTCCCCGAGAGTATATGCTCCCCTTACTATATACTCTCCCTTTGACATCAATAGAAAAGGGTTCCAAATACCATTAAGCATAGGTACTACTCCAGAAGTAGAGTAATCAAATATTCATCAGTCACCAAGGACTGATGTTTGATGAGGCCAATATAAGGCCTATATAGTTTCAAGTTTCATATGTTTTATGGCTAAACTTTGAGAACTTCATGTGCTTTCATGATACTTTTTCAGACTATTTTCTTAAAACTGCTATAATTATGTGCATGCAAATATTTGTGAAATTTTTTGAGATTATAAATATACTTTCTATATGTTACATGTGTATATGGAACTAAATCGATGTCTTTTTTCCCTACTTTAAGTCAGGTGGTTTTCCTATAGCCATATGATGAGAGTGAGTTAGTAAGAAACATAAATTATGGATTCTTGTCTTGGATATATGCACGTGCTAACCTTTTGTAGAAATGATGGACCCACAACAAAAGAAGGAGTCAACATTAAAAGAACGGAGGGATGCCATGAAAAGGCCAACTGTTGTGGGGCTTATGGTGATTCCACTACGCGCAGATGAGAATGGTTCTTGTTGCAGATAAAGTATTAGCTTAAAAATGACCATGATGGAGTAAATATAGTAGCGGCGCGTTCCTAGATTTCAAATGCAGTTAAAGTTGTTGATCATGCTTCTTAATGGTTTCCATATCCTGGATGTTGGGGAATCCTAGTTGATAGGAGTTTGTTTTAAAAGTGTTGATAAATAATCTGGAAGTTCTGATTCCAGGGGGAGATTTATTATTATAGTAATATTTTGTAATCCATTAAAAGATATACAATCTTATTTTCTGCATCTTTTGTAATCCATGTTTTATGAATGATCAATGAGAGCTTCAATTCTTAGTTTCTGAGTTCTTGTTCATTCACTCTTTTGTGGGGGCCCACACGGGAGGTGAAATAATTCATAGTTCAGTAGAAGTAGTTTCAAGTCATTAGAAGTAATTAGGACTATGTTTCTCCTGCAGCCATTCATAACAGAACCAGTGGTTGTTCCTGCAGCATAGGCAGTTAGCTAGTTTACTGATTCCTGCACCATAGACAAAGAATTAGCTTACTGTTTCAGAAAATTCTTTTACCTTTAAATTAAGTTGTTGATTCCATTTCCTAGTTTAGTTTCATTTCATTATTTTCCATTCATTAAATAGTAATGACTTTTAGAGTAGATTAGAGCATATACCTTGCCGATACCATTTCAAAGCTTACATTTCCTGGTTGATAATTTAATGAGTTTGGCATACTATTTCTAGTAGAAAGGATGCATAATCCTTGAAAAATAGAAGTATTATAAAGAGTAGTCCTTTTTGGTGCCGCTGCTAGGGAATGGTGTCAATCTAGTCTACCCTAGCATCATTATCTTATATTTAGTTTAGCCTTTGTTTTTATGCATAGGAGAAGAGATCCTCTTGGGCATTTTCTCCCTTGGAATTATTAGGCTAGACCTCTTGACTTGTTTACCAACATCTTTAACCCTGAATTCGAGGAACCCCAAGTTGCGATCAAAGCAGTCGATGAATAATTTGAGAACATGTTTGCTGATACATTTGACCACTTCCCATTATCTTCGTCCTCCTCTGAAGAGTCCTTACATCTCAATGAGATTTTTTCTGAACCAGAAGATTTACTGCAGCATCCAGGGCCTCCTCCAAATGTGGCTCAACAAACCTTCCCTTTCCCCATTCCTCCTCAATAGGGAAACCAGAATTTGAAGAACATACCCTCTGTCACAGTTCCTAAATTCTATTGCCTCATCACCGAAGACCCTAAGACCTTCCTCTTCGATTTTTATGTCCTTTGTAAAAGCTACGACTATACAACTAATGCACACAAGCTCAATTTGTTTCCATCGACTTTGAAGGAAGCCGCTCTGAGATGGTTTACGAGCCTCGGTGCCAACATTGTAGCCAATTGGGTTGCCATGAGTAACATGTTTCTTTCCAAATACAATGAATACTGTAGAGGGCATGACTTTAAAGGAGATGATATATTTAGGATGACCCAGAAAGAGGACGAGACCCTAAGGATTATGTCTCCATGTTCATGTTCAATCTGTAGTGCAGCACTCAGTATCAATTGAATGAAGAATCTCAGAAACACCTATTTCTCAAAGGTGTCAATGAAGGGAGCATTTCAGCTCTGGACCTGATGGCTGGTGGTGTCAATGATATTAAGAATATATGCTTGAACTACTCCCGGGCCACTGTAAAAAAAAGGAAGAGGAATAAGAGACCTCCCACAAAAATCTTCTTGTTCTAGAGTTTCAAAAGTGGAGCTATCTAATCTTCTCTCTGATGTCAAGTAGGACATCATTAATGATGTCACTACTTTGATAGATATCATGCAAGAAAGGAGAAAGAAAGAAGATGTCGATGCGGTGCTAGCGGAGTACTGTCCACATTGCCGAGAAAAGAAGAGGAGCTGCAAGTGTAAGACCATTGCAAATTTGGAGACACAACTGATGTCCACTAAATTCAAATCCACTGATGAAAATGGAGAGGTGCTCTACATTTCTCAACACAAGCCTTGGGCTCCAAGACCAGGTATGCTACAGGATCCTCTTCCAAATTTCAATAATAATAGTCAATGACAGAATTTTCCAAATATGGGTACCCAAGGGTGGCAGCAACCCTAGCCAGGATGTCAGCAATCTCAGTAGGGTTGGCAATAGCCCCAACAAGGTTGGTAGCAAACCCATCCAGGATGAAAGAAAACTCAGTAGGGTTGGCAGCAACCCTAGTAGGGTTGGAAGCAACCCCACCTAGGGTGGAAAAAACCACAGCAAGGTTCGCAGCAACCCCATCAAGGTTAGCAGAAACCTCAGTAGGGGTGGAAGCAACCCAATAAATGGCCTAATCCATCCAATAAGAAAACCCTGATTCCTCCTCCTCAGTAACAAGCCTTAATGTCTCCTCCTGCAACCACTAATAACCCTCCTAAGAAAACTTCGCTACCAGCACAGCCTAATACCAATCCCAATAGCAAGATGACCACTCAATAGTAGAGTTATGTCTTAAATGATATCCATCTATGATCATGGACCATGCTTATGCCACCTAAACCACCTATCATAATAGAGGTCAAAGAGCCACCTATTGACCATGCTGATGTGCCTACTCCTGTAGCCAAAGCGCCCACATTTCCCCAAAGGTTAGCCAATCAAGCTGAACCTATTGTAAACCATGCAATAGCAGACTTGCTTGACCAATTAAAATAGATAACAGTTAAAATACCTTTGCTGGATGGTATTAAAGAAGTCACTATCTACACTAAAGCCATACAGGAAGCCTGCATAAAACAACCTAGTAGGAAGAAAAAGGATCCAAAAACCATTCATGTGGTCAGCCAACTCTCTGACCTTATGTCGAAAAAGTTGACTATTCCCAAGTATTCTTATCCTTAGAGTCTGGTGGCTATAGTCACCGTCTGAGGTATCCAAGTACCAAATGCCCTAGTTGATTTGGGTGCGTCTATCAATGTCATGACCAAATAAGTATTGTCCCATTTAAACATTGTTGGCCTTCGCGATACACCAACTATTTTGCAACTAGCTGATATCTCTACTGTTAAAATAGATGGGGTTATAGAAGATGTCCTAGTTACCTTACATTCTTGGGAGTATCCAGTGGACTTTGTTGTTCTATCCCCTAAAGACGATATGGGAGGGTATCCTCTTATTTTAGGACGCCCATGGTTAGCCACCACTGACACCTTAATAGCTTGTCGTTCGAGAAAGCTGACAATTCTTAATGGATTCCATACCAAAAACTTGACCCTCTACTCCCCTGCTCAAACTATGTTGCAAGATGAAGATGCCATATGGCCAAAATTGGATGATCTTGATCTAGAAACCAACTCGATCCATCAGCTCATGGCCATTGATAGAGATCCCTTTTTAACTATTAAGGAGGATGATGAAGTACTCGAATCCATTGTTACAAATGAATATGGTCATAGTCCTTAGTGGTGCTCGCAATCTGACTGTATCTTAGAACCTATTTTTACACCTGCACATACATGTTCCTACTCTGTATCTTCCCACTTCCTTAATTTTTTATTTCCTTATGAAATGGTTTCTCTTCAAGTTTCCCCAATCACAATGGTAGACAAGGTAATTCAGGTTGAAGTCAGTCCAGGTAAAGAGATAGACATTAGCAGTACTTTGATGCCTTCTCACCAGAAGGATATCTTAGTATTTATACAGGAACATCAATAGGAATTTGCCTGGGATTGTACTGACATAAGAGGATTAGATCCCAAATTCTATACTCATAAGATCTACATTGGCCCAGATTATAAACCTGTATGCCAGCCTTAGTGGCAGGTTAATCCTGTGTTATGTGACATAGTCAAAAATGAAGTTCAGAAGTTGCTAAACGCTAGCTTCATATACCCTGTTTCTAATAGCCAATGGGTTTCACCATTGGTTATAGTTCCTAAGAAGGGGTAAATGGAGAGTCTGTGTTGACTATAGGGAATTGAATACAACCACCAAGAAGAATCATTTTCCCTTGCCCTTTATTGATCAGGTCTTGGATAATCTGGTTGGCAAGAAGTATTTTTCCTTCTTAGACGGATTTAGCAGTTACAATCAAAATTCAAATCTCTTATGAGGATTAAGAGAAAACCAATTTCACTTGTCCCTGGGGGACCTTTGCATATTCCATCTTACCATTCATTTTGTGTAATGCTCCATCCACTTTCCAACAGACTGTGATTAGTATTTTCTCTGACATATCTGTTGATTGTATGGAGATCTATATGGACGACTTCACCACTTATGGGAACACATATGCATAGGCCAAGCTCAATCTGGAGAAAGTCCTCAACCACTGTCAGGAATACAACCTATCTCTCAATAGTGAGAAATGCTTTATGATGATGGAGTAAGGTGTTGTGTTGGGACATTTTATTTCCTCACACGACATCTAGGTAGACCCGGCCAAGATTTCAGTCATCACTACTCTGACCACACAAGAAAAGAAGAAGGATGTCCAGAGTTTCCTCGGCCATGCTGGATACTATAGAAGGTTTATAAAGGATTTTAGCCAAATTGTAACACCCCTCTATAATCTACTAAAGAAGGATTCTAATTTTTCTTGGAATTTGGATCGTGAAAAATCCTTCCTGCAGCTTAAGGAAGTTTTGAGAACCGCAACAGTGTTGCATGGGCCAAATTAGGGATTTCCATTCCACATTCATACTGATGCCTCCGATTATTCTATAGGAGCAGTATTGGGCCAACAAGAATATGCAATCAAACATGCCATTTATTACATTAGTAAAAATATACAGGTTTCCGAATTCAATTATACAGTGACTGAAAAAGAGTTGCTTGCAGTGATTTATGCTTTGAATAAATTTTGGCATTACATCACTGGTTATCAAATTTTTGTCCATATAGACCATTTTGCGATTTGGTACCTGATGAATAAACCAGATATCTCAGGAAGATTGGCTTGTTGGTTTCTCCTCATACAAGAATTTGACATCACAATCATTGACAAGCCAAGGAAAGCCAACATTGTTGCTAATTTTCTCTCTCGCTTGCATGTTCCTGATGATTCTGCAGTAATTAATGACAGCTTTCAAGATGACAATCTATTTTTATTGATGGCCTAGAATCCATGGTATGTTTACATTTCCAATTACCTCACCACGGGTAGGATGCTAGCTCAATTTTCTTCAAAGGAGCGCTGATTGCTAGCAGAAAAAAGTTTCAATTTTTCTTGGATTGCCGGTTTCATGTTTTATACTGGTCTAGACTAGGTTATGTGTAGATGCATTCAGGAAGATGAAACCTATGATATCCTCTAGGAATGTCATGGTGATCCATGTGGCAGCCACTTTGCAACAAAATGTACAGCTTTCAAGGTCTTGACTATAGGATATTATTGGTCAACCCTCCACAAAGATGCAACGTAGTACACTAAGAAATGTGATCGGTGCCAACGCATGGGTCGACCTACCAAGACAGATGAAATGCCCCTGTAGCCTCAGGTGGTGGTCACACCCTTCGATAAGTGGGGCATTGACTTTGTAGGTCCCATTGACCCATCTTCTCATGGTAAGTCCTATATCCTTATCTGTACTGACTATGTTACCAAGTGGGCCGAGGCTAAACCAATGAAGCATCCGCGGGATACCAATGTTTCCAAGTTTTTATATGAAAGTATATTTACAAGATTTGGTATTCCCAGAGAAAGTGTCTGATCAGGGTGTGCAATTCACTTCCAACCTTATAGTTTCTCTGATGGAGGACTATAAAATTCACCATGGAAAGTCCTCTCCTTATCATCCAAAAGCCAATGGTCAGGTTGAAGTCACTAACCAGGAACTGGAGGCCATTCTTACTAAGATGGTAGTTGTTCACAAGAAGGATTTGGCGGCCATACTTCCTGAAGCACTATGGGCCTACCGAACTACTTGGAAATCTACACAGGATTCACTCTATTCCAATTAGTTTATGGCAAGACAGCTATGATGCTTGTCGAGTTTGAGCATAAGACATTGAGAACAACACTGGAGCTCAACCTTGACCTTGCTGAGGCACAGCAGGAGCAAGTTCTCACACTGAACAATCTAGATGTATACCGAAAATCTACTTTGTCTAATACTGAGTTGGTTCAGCAACAATGCAAAATTTGGCATGACCGATTCATCAAAGATGAGTGGTTTGCGGTGGGTGATTTGGCTCTTCTCTATGACTCTTGTTATCCACTGGTTAGGGCCTTATGAAATTGTTGCTATATTTTCCAATGGTGTTGTACAATTGTCTATTGTTGACCCCGTTCATTTCAAGTTGTTGGTTAATGGCCGCCACCTCAAATTATACCATAAGCACCAAAGTAAGGCAGAATTCCTACAGTAATTTAATTCTACTAAAATTCATGACCCTCCTATAGCCGATGGATATGAGCCTCTCTCTCATATTCGTTCTTCCCTTTGATCCACGATTGCCACCTGCCATAATAAATTACTTTCCTCTAGAATGTACCTTTCTCCACAATAACTATTCATTTCACTTCATATATGCCACCCGTCCACATCATTTTATTTCCCCTCATTGGATGGTAATTTTGCGGAGCCTCCAGTACGTCATCAGGTGTGTGTACTATCCTTGGCATTGAATTCATTTATATGTTTTTTTATTTCTCATCGCTCTCATCATATGCGCACATGTGTGCCCATTTGCGTACTTAAGTTGGGGGGGGGGAATCTGTGATTTGTTTTATATAAACATGTATGTATTGAATGCTATGTTTTTATTTTTAAAAGGTATTGTACCTTTTTACACAATTATTACCAATTCAGCTTATGAGATGAGACAACCTCGAAATGAGCAATTTTGTTTCACACACATAAGCCAAGGTGTCCATACAGATGATTGCTGAGTAATGATGAATAGTTCAATTCTTGATATGATATAGATTCATATTCATTTCCCCATATAGCACTTGAAAAATTGAAGTCCAGAACTTTCCATCATTGCAAATACATGTTGAATACCTGCTAAATTCACCTTTTCCAAAAACTTGTTTGATATAACTTGTGCAAATCTCTATGTTGCTTGTGTAATCTTGTTTGTGTGTTTTCATACCCTTTGAGCATGGGTGGAGATTTAGTTCGTTGTGAACCCATGGTTCATGAAATTCTGATAAATAGTCAAGATTGCATGTCGTTGTTCTAAGCCAAGGGATGGATTGATTATATTCTTAAGATGACTAGCCTAGACGAAGAGGTGGCATTACAATTCTTAAGCACACTCCATGACAGGGTGGTTACTATCAAGGGACTAAAAGTACCATTTTCAAAATTAATTGTGGCTAAGGAAATGGGATTACCATTGGGAGGTGAGGAATTTTTGGAAAACTTTGACTGAATGACAAAAAGGGCACAATTTACTTTGCGCATAGACCCACCATTAGAGGTCTACAAGAAGCAGAGTACTAACAGGTTGTCTATGCCTAAAACCTATAAGCAATGTGCAGTCTTTATTATTAAATATTTCACTTGTGAGGGACGAAAAGCTTACCTGCATGCAGTCCACTTCAAAATTTTAAGCTTCCTAAGGCATGATAATAGACCCATCAACGTGCTCAATTTTCTTTTCAACATTCTGAAGAAACGGGCTTCTATAGTACAGGAAGGCAAGCCCGATATTGTGTCTCATCACTATTTCATTAAGCTTTTTGTGGAAAAAGCATTGAGAAACTAGTCCAGTATGACATGGGAAAATTTCATGTCAGGGGAATTAGAAAAGGAAACCCTAAGGATTTTGGGGACTAGGGTTAGCAAGAGAATCCAAATAGATCAGGGAGTTTTTAAGGTTATTGAAGAACTGGGATCAAGCTCTTCAGCAAGAAGGCCTAGGACTAAAAACCCTAGGCGTCCTCCTGAAGCTTCTGTATCTGGGTCATCCCAGAATAAGGGAAAAAAGAAAATTTCAGAGGAAGAGGTTCCTGCAGAGAAATTCTCACCTCCAGTTGATACAACTACTACCCCTATGGGGAAGGGGAAAAGAAAAGGAAAGCCAACTGCATCTGGTTCCAGTAAACGCCCAAAGAAGAAAGATCTTGTAGTTGTAACCACTTCAATGAAGCAAAATACTACCAAAAAGAAGGAGGAAAACCCTTTATGAAGAAGCAGTAGACAGAGGAAGGGTTTGGCTATAGATGTATCACCAGAAGAAACAACAATAAACCTTGAAGCTCCTAAGTTAGAAGAATCATTGGAAGGTGAAAAATCCTTCGAGGTTAGAGTGAGCACAAAATGTGTGGTAATTGAAGACGGTTCTACCTCTGATGAACAAACCTATAGGTTTCAAAGGAGGAATTCATCTTCCCATGGACTCCAAGTTAATTATGATCTTATTGAATCAGAGGATGACCTTTTAGAAGGGTATCTAGCTAATGAGGGAGGAATGCCAGATTTTCCTCTTGCAACATCTGAGCAGGGTGTATTTGAGGAAAATTCTAGTATTGCAATGAGTATGGACACACCTCCTGTAGTAGAAGGAAGGGATATTTTTGAAGAAAACCCCAATATTGACATGATGGCTGAACAAGTTTTAAATCAGGGATTGGACACACTAGTCGCTGCGGCTAAGCAATGTGATAATCCTGAGAGGGCCATCACAATTCATCCAAAGTTCTCAAAGGATGTAGCTACAGGAAATAACAATTTAGCTGACACACAAGTTGCAAGGGAAGACCCAGATGAAGATGATCTACCAGAGGTACCTTTCCCTGTAACCCCATTCTCTATTGTCTTTTGGCTAATCAACCAGTTACTAATGGGAAGGGAACAATGGCAAAGGCAAAAAAAGGCTTTACACAGGGTTATCGATCAGACTTTCCAGGAATTGGTAGAAAATGAAGAAGAAGTAGAGAAAATTCAAGAAAAACTGACTAAGGTAACATCAATTATCTCGAAACTAATGAGATGTAGGTCTCCTTCCCCTATTTATGCCATTTTTCTTAAAGAACAAATGTTGAATTATCAGTTAACTAGTATAGTGAAGGGCAAGTCTCCATTGATAAATGAGCCTCTTGAGTTTTTCCATGCCTTCCACAATTCTCCTATAGCCATACAAAACTTGTTATGTGAGATTTTCTTGCACAACTTAGCTATACCTAATAACAGGGATTGGAATCTACTACCCTATGTTGGGGACATTCAGCTAAGGGCACTCATGTCATGGTTACAAAATGAGATCAATAGACAGTCCCAGGACAAAATTTATAGAGAATTAGAGGATGAAATTCCTCTATATCTACGGATAGAAGCTAAAGATCCCAAAACCTACTATTGTGATTGGATGAAGTTGGTTCAATCATAGTCTAGAAATAAGATCATCAACCATCTTAGGAATGTAGCCTTTGATGAATACACCCAAATGGCAAAAACTGAATTAACTGAGGCCACAAAATCAATCCAGTGGTGCTAGATCAACATGACAAAGTACATGAAAAACAAGGAGCCACATTCACCTCTTAATTTTGCAATGGAAAACAAGCGCGCTCCTTGGTGCATCATGTTAGGCAAGGAAAGGTAGAGCTATTAGCTTCCATTAACATTCCAGCCACCCCTTCTTCTTTCTCCTCTTTTTCCCAGCTCAACAAATTTAGAATATTATGACATGGAAGGGGAGGTAAGGAGGTGGGAAATGCACAGGGACACTAAGGGATTTTACTGGAGTGTTTCTAATGGGGGTATTCAATAGAAAGTAGTCACAGATCTCAGAATGTAAGCCAGAGTGAAGAACTATTCATTTGCTTGAGGACCAGCAAAAGGTTAAGTTGGGGGGAATGATGAGGCCAATATAAGACCTATATAGTTTCAAGTTTCATATGTTTTATGGATAAACTTTGAGAACTTCATGTGCTTTCATGATACTTTTTCAGACTGTTTTCTTAGAACTACTATAATTATGTGCATGCAAATATGTGTGAAATATTTTGAGTTTATAAATATAATTTCTATATGTTACATGGGTATATGGAACTAAATAGATGTCTTTTTTCCCTACTTTAAGTCAGGTGGTTTTCCTGTAGCCATATGATGAGAGCGAGTTAGTAAGAAAATTATTATGGATTATTGTCATGGATATATGCATGTGCTAACCTTTTGTAGGAATGATGGACCCACAGAAAAAGGAGTCAACATTAAAATAATGAAGTGATGACATGAAAATGCCAACTATTGCAGGGCTCATGATGATTCCACTGTGCATGGATGAGAATGGTTCCTATTGCAAATAAAGTCTTAGCTGAAAAGTGGCCATGATGGAGTAAATATAACAGCGGCCCATTCCTAGATTTCACATATGATTAAATGTAGTTTGTTTCTATAGTTAAAGTTCTTGATCATGCTTCTTAATGGTTGCCATATCCCAGATGTTAGGGAATCCTAATTGATAGGAGTTTGTTTTAAAAGTGTTGATAAATAATCTGGAAGTTCTAATTCCAGGGGGAGAGCTAGTATTACAGTATTCTTTTGTAATCCATTAAAAGATATACAATCTTATTTTTTGTATATTTTGTAATCCATGTTTTATGAATGATCAATGAGAGCTTCAATTCTTAGTTTCTGAGTTCTTGTTCATTCACTCTTCCATGGGGGCCCACACAGGAGGTGAAATAATTCATATTTTAGTAGAAGTAGTTGCAAGTCATTAGAAGTAATTAGGACTATGTTTCTCCTACAACCATTCATAACAGCACTAGTGGTTGTTCCTGCAACATAGGCAGTTAGCTAGTTTACCGATTCTTGCAGCATATACAAAGAATTAGCTTACTGTTTCAGCAAGTTATTTTACCTTTAAATTAAGTTGTTGATTCCATTTCCTAGTTTAGTTTCATTTCAATATTTTCCATTCCTTAAACAGTAATGAATTTTAGAGTAGATTAGAGCATATACCATGTCGATACCATTTTAAAGCTTACGTTCCCTGGTCGATAATTTAATGAGTTCAGCATATTATTTCTAGTAGAAAGGATGCATAATCCTTGAAAAAAAGAAGTATTATAAAGAGCAGTCAATGTTCTTGTTGCAAATTCTAATCAGACTTAGGAAAGGGAATTACTCGCAGCTTCTCCTAGAGATACTGAAAAGTATCTTTTGATAGAGGCTTTGTAAAAATATCTACTAACTGTTCTTTAGTGATCACATAATCCAACTTTACTTCTTTTTTTTCAACTTTCTCTCTTAGAAAATGATATTTTATTTCTATGTGTTTTGTCTTTGTGTGCATCACAGGGCTTTTTGACATATTGATAATGCTGGTGTTTTCACAGTGAATAATAATAGGATAATCAATTTGAATTCCAAAGTCTTTTATTATCTATTTGATCCAAAAAATTGTAGAATAATTCAATGTTGCTGCTACATATTCAGCCTCAACTGTTGACTAAGAAATACAATTTTATTTCTTTCTTGTCCAAGTGACCAATTTGTCTCCAAGGAATACTGCTCCTCCTAAGGTACTCTTTCTGTCATCAACACAACCTGCCCAATTAGCATCAGTATACACATGAATTTGCACAATACCTAAGATAGGATACCATAAACCATAGTCTATAGTTTCCTTTAAGTATCTAAATATTCTATTTATTTCCATTAAGTGATTTTTTTTAGGTTTAGCTGCAAATCTTCCAACAATGCCAACTTCTTTAGAAATATCTGGTCTAGATTGAGTGAGATATATGAGTTTTCCAATGATAGAATTGTATAGTGTCTTGTCAACTACTGTGGAATCATCATCTTTAGAAAGCTTGCTTCGTGTTGTCATGGGGGTGCTTAGTGGCTTGCAATCTTCCATCTTGAAAGTCTTTAATATCTCCTTTACATATTTAGACTTATTTATGAATATGTCTTTGTCTCTTTATTTTACATTTAATCCCAAAAAATATTTGATAGGTCCAATCATGCTCATTTCAAATTCACTCTGTATCTCTTTTGCAAATTATGCACTAAGCTTGTCGTTACCTCCAAAAATAGTGTAATCAACGAAGATAGCAACAAGTAGTAAACCTTCAGGTGTCTCTCTGATGAATAGGTTGCAATCTTCTTGATATAGTACTAGTATGCTCCTTAGACCTCTTCTAGGGTATTTTAGGTCAATCAATGACCTACTAGGGTTCTTCTACTAACCCTAGACTCATTAGGTATCTTATCACACGATCCTAATTCCTTCAACTAGTAAACACCAAGAAAGTAGAACTCACAACTTTTGCAAACCTCATACTAGCCCAAATTGGTCTTTCTTGCCCATTTGCACAATCTAATCCAAATGGATTCCAATATTCACCAAATTGAAAAGGTAGCATATAAATATGTCAACAGGACCAATTCCAACCTCTACAAACACACTTTGCTTCAAAAACACAAACGAGCTCAAAGAACTTATGTAATTACCTCCAAATTAGGGCTACAAGCAATTACCCCTATTTGGTCACCTTTTCTTCATTATCTTGGAAAAATGTCTTAAAAAGTGCCAAATAGGCTTAGGATCTAGACACCCTTTTTAGAGACACTAGATATTTTCTAGGTCTTAGGCCTCAGAAGTGTCCGTACAACTCCTCCTACTTTCATGCTTTAGGCCTCCTTTTCTGTTTGCACAAGAAATGAACTTTCTTAGCCAACAAGATAACTCCTCACAACTTCTCCTCTTGGTTAGGGGTCCTCCTCTGACTCTTCTACCTTCTCACTTCCACCGATTGAGGCTATGGATGCTTTCAATCCCTCTAGTTATCTCAGCAATCACTAATGATTCCTAGCCATGCCACTCTAGCTCGCCTAAGGCATCATCTTAAAAATAGTGGCCACCACTTCCAGGGCCCATCCTACTATGTAAAAAATGTACATGGAGTCCACTTTCATAATCCAAGAGCCCAGGCCAAAGCCACAGTGGAAATGAAATCCAAGACTCCATTTGCAAGCAGTGCTCAAAACAAGACCAGCGACTGGACTGAACTTTAAAGATTTTAAACAAACACTTAAAAATATTGAATCTACCAATATAAAACCACAAGAAGTTCAAAGATAACCTACATTACATGAAACAATGCTTACAGAAACATTCTCAATCCATTACACTACCTGATCACCTTGAAACACACAAATATCCATTGTTATTGTTTAACACAGTTCATACATGAAATTTCACAAACTTGCCAACACTTCAAAAATATTGAGGATGGTCTTATATAGATGACTAAAACACTAAATGGTCAGTTTCAAACAATTAACCAACCAATTTCATCGAAGATGCTAATTTGTCATAAAAGTTGTCAATGTTGTCAATGACAACATTAACAAGTTTTGGCAACCTTTGGATTTGATTACCAAACTTGGTCAAACCCTATCCAAACTTGTCCAATCCACTAAATATGATTAAAAAACATCAAAAAGGACCTCTATTCCCTCTCTTGGCTCATTTTTATAGAATATCCCGAGAATCCCTAATTGGGCCTAAATGGACCTAAGGGTCACTAAGGGACTGATAAGACCTATCATCCTACAAACACCCCACACACTAGGAATATTGGTCCCTTTATTCACCTAGTGGTATGGATAGAACCACTACAAGACAAAATAAAGAAAGAGAAAACCCAAGGTTATATTTCCACAACTAACCTATCTAGGTGCTCCTGCACCATACTCCCCCAAAAGGGGAAGTCATGTCATTCCTGTGGATAGTAGCTCCTTTGAGATGCCCACCTTCTTGAAATCTATCTCTGCAATCCATGAAGCCTCTGACTCTTTTCTATCCTTCCACTGAATCAAATACTCCATGTAGACTTTGTGTCTAGTGGTCTTCTTGACCCATGAGTCTAGTACTTTATCAGCCACCATAGGAAACTTTGGAGGTAAGGCAGTAACCTCCACATAAGCACTGACCCCTTGGCTAGTTGGATTGATATCCTTCAGCTATCCTCTAAACTCTATTAGGTCTTGAACATTGAATATGGGAGACATGCTCAAATATGATGGTAAGTCCACCCTATATGCATTAGCTCCATATTTTGCTAAGATCTTGCATGGTCCCACCCTTTTCATCTGAAGCTTGGTAGGGACACCCTTCTATAGTCTATATTTGTTTAAGTGGACCATCACATAGTCCCCCACTTCAAACTGAACATCCCTCCTTTTTTCATCAACCTTGGTTTTCAACTTAAGTTGACTATCCTATATTTTCTTCTTTACCTGATCTTGTATCTCCTTCATGGTAGAGGTGAAGTCTTCTGCATGACCACTTCTATACTCCATTCTACCAAGATCCTTGAGCTCACAAACACCCCTAGGATGCATGCCATAAACCACCTCAAATGGACTCTTTCCTATCATCCTATTCTTGCTATCATTGTAAGCATATTCTGCTTGAGGAATGACCAGATCCCAAGTTTGTCCATATTCCTTAGTTATTCACCTCAAAAGGTTACCCAATACTCTTTTGACCACCTCAGTTTGGCCATCAGTCAGAGGGTGGAAGCTGAATCAAATGATAGGTTAGTACCTAGCCTTGTCCACAAAGTTCTCCAAAAATGACTCATAAATTTTACATCTCTATCAGAGACTATGCTCAAAGGAAGACCATGAATCCTCACTATTTATTTGAAAAAAAATAAGCTATTTGGTTAGCATCATTAGTAGTTATGCATGGAATGAAATGTCCCATTTTACTAAACCTATCCACAACTACATAAATGCTATCATACCCTTGTCTAGTTTTGGGTAACCCCGTAATGAAATCCATACTTACACACTCCCATGGTCTATATGGGACAAGTAGAGGCTGATACAACCTTGCATTGCTCATTCCTCATTTTGCCTTCATGCAAACAACACACTCCTCTACATACTTGGTGACATCCTTCACCAATTTTGGCCAATGGTAGAACCTTTGGACCGATTTCAAGGTCTTGTTCTTACCAAAATGACCACTTAGAGAGCCATTATGATTCTCTTGGATGAGGTTCATCTACATTGATGCTTTGGGTAGACACAACTGATTGCCTTTAAACAACAATCCATTCCTGTAAAGTGTAATCAGAGAAATTTCTATGAAAATGATTCTCAAAGTCAACACATACCTTATAGGCCTCACCAAAATCCTCATTTGATTTGTATAGGTCTCTGAAACTCTCAATCCCAATTCTATTCAAGTGGACTTCTTGCACTATTAACAATCTCCTACTCAAAGCATCTGCCACCTTGTTGAGTTGACCCTTCTTGCGTTTGATAGTAAAAGTGAATGCCTGGAAGTATTCCATCCACTTTAAATGCCTATTACTTACCTTTTCTTGTTTTTTAAATTAGCTAAGGGCCTAATTATCTATAAATACAACAAATTTTGTAGGCAATAGATAATGCCTCCATTTCCTCAAAGATTGCACTAGATCATAGAGCTATAAGTCATACGAAGAATATTTCTTCTTGGCCTCATTCAATTTTTCACTAAAGAAGGAAATAGGTCTGCTCTCTTGACTTAACACACCCCCTACTTCCATTCCACTAGCATCACATCCAATGGTAAAAAATTTATCAAAGCTTGGAAACTGTAGGACAAGTTGAGTAGCCACTTGTCTTTTTGACATTTCAAAAGATTTTCCAGCTTCCAAAGTCCATCTGAACTTAGTTTTGACCCCACCCTTAATGGTATCCATTAATGGAGCACATTTCCCCTGAAGTTCCTAATAAAATTTCTATAAAATTGGTAAAGGCCATGAAACCTCCTTACCTCAGTGGCTGTGGTAGGTGGAGGCCAGTTCAAAATTGTAGCAACTTTGTCTTTGTCCATCTTCAAAGACCCCTTGGACACCACAAAGCCCAAGTAGACTAGTTTGTGTTTAAAGAACTCATAGTTCTCAAGGTTAATGGCCAACTTCTCTTCATGTAACCTTTTCAATACTTCCGCCACATGTCTGATATGTTCCTCTCTTATCTTACTAAAAATTAGTATATCATCAAGATATACCACCATAAACTTTCCAATGAAATCCTTGAGGACCTCATTCATGAGCCTCATGAATGTTCTCAGAGCATTAGAGAGTCCAAATGGCATCACAAGCCATTCATATAACCCATCTATGGTTTTGAATGTCATTTTCCATTCATCACCTTCCTTCACCCTGATTTGGTGATAACCAATTTTCAAATCTAGCTTTGAGAAATACATTTCCCCACCTAAGCAATCCATAAGATCCTCTATCCTTGGGATTGAGAATCTCTATCTTATTGTGATCCTATTTATAGCCCTTGAGTCTGTGCATAATCTCAACTATCCCCCCTTCTTTGATGCTAAAACAACCAAGACTGCACATGGGCGAATGCTCTTCTTGATCAAGCCTTGATCCAAGAGTTCTTGTACTTGTCTTGCTAACTCTAAATTCTGGTTTGGAGTCAACTTGTATGCTGCTTTATTGGGAAAGGATGCCCCTGCTAAAAAGTGTATTTGATGACTTAAAACCCTCTTAGGTGGTAGGGTTGTAGGAGTGCCATCACTCACAATTTCCTTATATTTCTCAAGAAATTCTTACAATTCCTTTGGTAGTGGTTCCTTTACTGGTGTCTTCTCCTCCTTCGGTCTTAACACAATGGCATAACGTTCTCCCTCATCATCTCTGATGTCCTTCACAAACTCCTTGCCAATGCATAACATAACATTAGGTGTCTTACTCTATGGTTCCTCATCTTCTAACAAAGACTGAATTTTGAAGGTATTTCCTCCTTTCTTAAATGTAATGGAGTTCTCCTTCCCATCATATACTGCTCCATTATCAAACTGCCAAAGCCTCCCAAGAAGAAAATGACAAGCATCCATTGGTAGGATGTCACAAAGCAATCTGTCCTTGTATCATGATATTGAGAATTCTACTCATGTTTGCTCATTGACCAAGACACTCTGGCCTTTTTTGAGCCATGTCACCTTATAAGGGTTCACATGGGGTATTTTGGCTAGCTTAAGTTTCACCACTGCCTCCTTTGAATTGATGTTGTCCATGGATCCAGAATCAACAATCACCTTACACACTTTTCCAAGAATCTTACATCTAATTCTAAAAAGTGCGCTCCTATGTTTAGGCTCATCCTTGATTGGTTGCCTTATTAATACCCTTATAAAAATTAGGTTCTCACCCATTTGTGAATCTAGATGATCCACCTCTGGAGTCTTGACACTAGAAGTATCCTCATGTGCATATGCTACTCTTTTGTCACTGTTTGCTGCAGAGGGTTTATTAGGATATTTGTAAGCTAGATGCCCTAGTTTCCCACAATAATAACACTTCATAGTGGAAAATTAGGATCCACTCCTACCTCCTCTTCATTTTTTAGAACCGCCATTGTTACCCTTGCATGTGTTATATCATCCTCTTGAATTTTTCTCAGTCTGCTGCTCTGTCAACTTATTTTCTCCTTGGTGGTAGGTATCCATAGGCTTAGCTCCTCTTGGATGTTCCACTTCAACCCACCCAAGTACCTAGACACTTTGATTAGCTCTTCTTCTTGAAACTTAGACCTTAAACATAGTCTTTGGAATTCCTTCGTATATGAGGCCACATCTAGGTCTTTCTACTTCAAGTTTTGTCTCTTCCTATGGAGTTGTATTTCATATTTCTCTAGAAGATAACTCTCCTTCAATTCGGTTACCATAGCATTCCAATTTTCTATTGGTTGCTTTCCCATACTTACCCTCTCATCCTAAAGGTATTTCCACCAAGTCAAAGCTGACCCTTTGAATCTAGACTTGGCCACTTTAACCCTTTGGGCCTCACTTATCCCTTCACATTCAAAATGATTTTCCATTGCTTCAATCCAGTCCACGACTACCTCAATATCCATCTTTCCTCCAAATAAAGGTATCCCTTCTAAATATTTTCCACTTAGTGCCTTCATGGCCTTTAAGAAAGGTTCCTCATTCAACACTGGGTCAAGTTCAAGAATGTAGTCTTCTTCCTCCATCTTCTTCTTACCCTTACTACTGGATTCTGCTTCATATTCTTTCTTCCTAGTAGCATCTACTAGTTCTTCCATCTTTACTCTCATTGCTTCCAAAGTACCCTCAAGGAGTCTATTTTTCTCCTTTTTATCCTCCATATCCTTGGCTAGTTCTACATTTTTCACCATCTTTGTAGAACCACAAGATTCCACCTATGACATAAACCAACTTCCCCAAGTTTCTCAACTTGCTCTAATACCACTCTGATGTAGTACTAGTCTGCTCCTTAGAACTCTTATAGGGTCTCTTAGGTCAATCAATAACCTACTAAGGTTCTTATACTAACCCTAGGCTCATTAGGTATCTTATCATAAGATCCTAATTCCTTCAACTAGTAAACACCAACAAAGTAGAACTCACAGCTTTTACAAACCTCATACTAGCCCAGATTGGTTTTTCTTGCCCATTTGCACAATCTGATCCAAATGGATTCCAATCTTCACCAAATTTAAAAGGAAGCATATAAATATGTCAACAAGACCAATTCCAACCTCTACAAACTCACTTTGCTTCAAAAACACAAAATGAGCTCCAAGAACTTATGCAATTACCTCCAAATTAGGGCTACAAGAAATTAGCCCTATTTGGTCACCTTTTCTACATTATCTTTGAAAAATGTCTTAAAAAGTTCCAAATGGTCTTAGGATCTAGACACCCTTTTTAGAGAAACTAGAAATTTTCTAGGTCTTAGGCCTCATAAGTGTCCGTACAGCTGCTCCTACTTTCATGCATAAAATTTAGGGTTTTAGGCCTCCTTTTTTGTCTGCACAAGAAATGAAATTTCTTGGCCAAAAAGATAACTGCTCACAAATTATCATCTTGGTTGGGGATCCTCCTCTGACTCTTCTACCTTCCCATTTCCACTGATTGAAGCTATGGATGCTTTCAATCCCTCTAGCTAGCTTTGCAATCATTGATGATTCCTAGCCATGTCACTCTAGCTCGCCTAGGGAATCATCTCAAAAATAGATGCCAACACTTCTAGGGCACATCTTTCAATGTAAACAATGTACATGGAGTCCACTTTCATAATCCAAGAGCCCAGGAAAAATCCTTGAAGGAAAAGAAAGCTAAGACTCTATTTGTAAGCAGTGCTCAAAACATGACTAGCGACTAGACTGAACTTTAAAGATTTTAAAAAAACACTTAAAACTATTGAATCTACCAATATAACAACACAAGAAGTTTAGAGATAACCTAAATTACATAAAAAAAATGTTTATAGAAACATTCTCAATCCATTACACTACTCGATTACCTTGAAACACACAAATATCCATTGTTATTGCTTGACACAGTCTGTACATGAAATTTCACAAACTTTCCAACCCTTAAAAAATCCCAAGGATGGTCTTATATAGATGACCTAAACACTAAATGGTAAGTTTCAGACAGTTAACCAACCAATTTCATCGAAGATGCCAATTTGTCATAAAAGTTGTCAATGTTGTCAATGACAACATTGACAACTTTTGGCAACTTTTGTGTTTGATTGCCAAACTTGGCCAAACCCTATCCAAACTTGTCCAATCAACTAAATATGATGAAAAAACATCAAAAAGGATCTCTAGTCCCTCTCTTGGCTCATTTTTCCACAAGATGCCAAAATTCCCTAATTGGGCCTAAATGAACCTAAGGGTCACTAAGGGACTATTAAGACCTATCCTCCTACAAACACCCCACACACTAGGAATCTTGGTCCCTTTATTGACCTAGTGGTCTCTCTAGAACCACTACAAGCCAAAAGAGATAAAGAGAAAACTCTAGGTTATATTTCCACAACTAGCCTACCTAGGTGCTCCTGCACCACTTCTGCTCCCTTTTTTAATCCAATCTTTGTTAAGTAGCCATCAAGTCTCTCATACCACGCTCTTGGGGCCTATATAAGTCCATAGAGGGATTTATTTAGTCTTCATACCATGTATGGTTTGTCTGAAAGTTTGAATCCTTCAGGATACTCTATGTAGACTTCTTCCTTCAAGTCACCATTCAGGAAAGCTGACTTGACATCCATATGATATACTTTGAAGTTTTTGAATGTTACATAGGAAAAAAATAACTTTATAGCTTCCAATTTTCTCAAAGGGGCAAATGTATCAGAATATTCAATTCCTCCTCTTTGCACATATCCTTTATATACCAATCTTTCTTTATTTCTTATCACTGTCCCATCTTCATTCATTTTGTTTCTGAATATCCACTTAGTTCAAATCACGTTCTTTTCACAAGGTCTAGGGACCAATTCCCATGTTTCATTCTTCATTATTTGATCTAATTCTTCTTGCATTGCACTTTTCCAATCTAAATCATTACACACATCTTCAACACTTAAGGGTTCAATCTGTGAAAGTAAGCATACCTCTTCATCAATGGTTGAACCTTTTTCTCTGGATCTTGTCAAGAATTTACTGCTCTGGTCTTCAATGATATCTTATTTAGAGTGGTATTTAGATGTGTATTTTGAGATTTTAGGTGTGACACTCTCATATGTAATCTCTGATTCTTCTTGACTTGGTTCAGGGTTATTACATGATACATCAATACGGTCAAACATTTCTTCAATAACTATATCCTTATTGATAGGTCTGGGTTCATCTTCAATCATAGGTGCATATTCATAATATCTCACTTGAATCATGAAATTCTCATCAATCTTCACATGTGCACTCTCAATAATTTTATTCAACCTTAAATTGAAACATCTGTAATTTTTTCTCTTAGTAAAGTAACCAAGCAAAATACCTTCATCGCTTCTAGCATCAAATTTTCCAACACCATCATCTCTCTTGATGTAGCACTTGCTTCCAAAGATTATGAAGTATTTTCTTGTAGGTATATTACCAAACCAAAGATCATAAGGTGTTTTGTCAGTGCCAAGTCTTAGTTGAATTCTGTTGATAGTATAGATTGTTGTATTGACCTCATCTCTCCAATAGGTGTGAGCAACTTTCCCTTCAATTATGATAGTGCGGGTTGTGTCAAGTATTATCTTGTTCCTCCTTTCTGCAATTCCATTTTGTTGAGGGGTTTTGGGTGCACTTAGTTGTCTTTTGATCCCATGTTCTTCGTAGTACTCAAGAAACTTTTTAGAGGTGAATTCTCCTCCTCTATCAGATCTCGGACACTTTATCTTTAATCCATACTCATTTTTAACTTTAGCTTTGAATATTTTGAACTTCTCAAAAGCTTAGGAATTGTCTTTCAAGAATGCAACCCACATCATCCTAGACAAATCATCAAAAAACAAAATAAAATACCTTTCACCATAGTATGATCTTGTTTGAGTAGGTCCACATAAGTCTGTATGTATTAGATCTAATTTTTTCTTTGCAGAGTTTTGTTTTCTTCTGAATGAGGTCCTCACATGCTTTCCCATTACACATTCCCTACACATAGTATCAACAGGTCTTGCAATACTAGGAAGGTCTCTTATTGCCTTTACATTACTTATCTTCACTATGTTGTCAAAATTGATATGAAAAATTATTTTATGTCAAAGCCAACTGTCATCGACTTTTGCAATAAATCAACTTACTTCGGAGTTAAGCTGAAAAACATTACCTTTGGTCATTGAGCCTAATGCAATCATGTCTCCTTCTTTGTTGTTATTAATGCATATTTTTTTTTTGAATTCCAAATGATATCCTTTATCTAATAATTGTCTAACACTTAGTAAGTTGTGATGCAAACCATCAAAATAAACAACATCATATGTCTTGTTCTTTCCATCTAAGGTGATAGATCCTCTACCTATGATAATTTTGGGAGTGTTATCTCCAAATCTGACCATGCCACCTTTGCACTTGTCTAGATGTACAAATCTATTATTCTCACCTATCATGTGATGTGGACATCCGATGTCTATGATCCAATCTATTATGATGTCATCTTGTGAAACTAAAGCCAATTCTTGTGCTTTCTTTTCATCTTCAATTTCTATTGTTTCAATCATTTTTTCATTATCTTTAATTGCAAAGAATCCAATTTCATCTTCTCCTGAATCATCATCAGTTAGACCATCTTCAACATGATAGCATTCCTTAGTATATTTGGGTTTCTAATTTGTTCTGTACCTTTTTACTCTAGTAGGACACTTGGATGCAAAGTGGCCAACTTTGTTGCATGAGAAACATTTGAATGGTGGTTGTCCTTCATCTTTCCCTTTACCTTTCCTTTCCTTCTTAGCAATCATAGCAATTATTTCTTCTAGTTCGGTATCAACTTCTTCTTTCTCATTATTACTAGAGATGGTCAAGGATTTCTTTCCATGGACTGAGGCTTTGAAAGTTGTTTCCATTTTAGGTTCTGTCTTCAATCTTGATATCTCATATGCTGATATTTTGCTAATCAAGGTTTCTCTTTTGAAGTCCTTTGAGAATTGCATGGTTTAATCCAAGATATTTATCTTTCTTTCATAATATATTGTCAATGTGGTCATTAATTTGTCCATTATATCATCCTCTGAAATTTCTCTACCATTGTTCCTGATTCCTAAGACTGCTTCATTAATCCTCTGATTGTAAGCTCTGATGTTTTCTTCAGGTAGCATCTCTAAATTGTTGTATCTTTTCTTCCATGTCTTTCTACGCACATTCTTGGCTTGGATGTCTCCTTCAAACATGTCTTTTAGGTATTTCCAAATTGAATATGCTTTGTCTTCCTTCTAGATCTCAGAAAATTCACTGTCAAATAGGGCACTGATTAGGGCTTCTTTGGCAATTGCATTTTGGGTAAATACTTTCTTTTGTTTATTAGTAGAATCTTCTTCTGCAAGGTCCTTGATGGTAGGAATATCAATTTCATGAGTAGCAATATCATAAATCTCAAAACCAATGCACTGGAGATGTGTTATCATTTTGTTCTTCCAGTCAAGATAATTCTCCCCATCAAACTTAGGACTCTCTTTCCTAAAGTACACCATTTGATCTACCTTAAGCTATTAGGATTTCTCTCCAAGGCACTTGGCTCTGATACCAATTGTTGGAATTGTCCCAAGGGATAACTGAGAGGGGGGCTGAATCAGTTATCAACTATTTTAATTCTTTTATCTAATTAATTCTAGTATAGCATTAAGCATATACACATTCAAATAACACAAAGTAGAACACAAAAATTTTTGTTACGAGGAAACCAAAATAGGTAAAAACCTTGGTGGAAATTATCCCCCACAAAGAAGTGTACGTGAGTATACTAATCCTTGTTAGAAGATCTTACAACCCTATTAGGAGTTGATCTTTACAATGAAATAAGTATAGTGACCTGGTTATGGGTCACACCCTATTAGGAATCTTTTACAAATAACCTTGTTAGGGGTGAGGACTCACTATCCAAAATCTCACTGCTAAAATGATGAAGGCTACAACCTTTAGGAAAATAGATACACACTATATCTAATAATGAACTCTTTGAGTAGACCTACTATCTTGATCAGTTCCAATGTATTTTATGCTTTCACTACTTCTTTGCATAGTTCTTTGTGTTATGAATGAAATGAATTTACTGTCCCAAAACAATCAACATTCTATTATGTCCTTCTTCTATCTCTTTTCTTATCATTTACACTTGGAGTTCTTTAAATGATCTACTATAAGCGTCTTCTCTAAAAGATATAATATTTTTCAGCTTTAGGAATCCCTTCAATGCTTCTTTAGTCGGCCAAATCAAGCACACAACATAATTAGAACCACGCAACTCAAACTGAATAGATGCATCGCTTCACATTGTCGGCTCTACCAAAATTACCCAAACGTCATGCTTCAAATGAAACATGATTAGCGCCTTTGGTTAATTAACTTAGAGTCATAACTAAACATGAATCTGAACATGCATATCCCATAGATAGATGAAACAGAGGAATCAATAAAATTACTATCGGCTTTCTGAAAATAATCTTCTGAAACTGTCTGGTATATAGAGTAACATAACTCAACTGTTACTGAACAACTGAATCTGTGTGTATGTACATGGTGTAGTAACTATGTCTGAAACATAAAAACAACCACGGAAGGATTCCACGTATCCATACTAAAAAGTGAATATAGTTCACTGATGTATGCTATATGTTGTCATCAGTGACAAACCTACAGTCAACTATTTGCACAGAAGCAAATCTCCAACATTGACACCGAAAATAAAAATAATGAATGTTTACAAATCACAACTCATATCTTGTACAAATTATCCTTTTTAATGTGTAATTGAAAACTTGGCATCAATAAGTCTCATTAATAATTAATTTCAATTTACAGTTTGAAGTTCAATATTTAAATGCTAAACCTTTAACTCTTTAATCTGTGGTCACCGTTATGTTAGTCAAACCCACATCACCATAGGGACACGTGTCATTCAAAATTAATGACTTTCTTGATATATTTTGATCATCTTGAGACTAATTCATTACGTGGGTCATCCGATCGAATAAAATCTATATGCCTTTTACCTTCAATAGGGTCATTGCGTATCTTTGTAACCTTTAGCCATCAACCCTCCTTTTAGCCCGCTGAAGCTACGCAAGTTGTCCTCCCAAAATGGTCATCACTATAAGTAAATGACATGTAGCACCCAACTTGACACGTAGTCCCGTCGCTATGTTTTGAATATTTGCCAATATATTTTTTATACTATAAATGTTGTTTTTTATTTGCCAATATATATTTTTTATACTATAAATATTATTTTTTATTCGCCAATATATTTTTTATACTATAAATGTTGTTTTTTATTTGCCAATATATATTTTTTATACTATAAATATTACTTTTTATTTGCCAATATATAATTTTGTATACTATAAATATTATTTTTTATTCGCCCATTTATATTTTTATACTATAAATACTATTTTTTATTCACCAATATATATTTTTTATACTATAAATACTATTTTTTATTCGCCAATATATATTTTTTATACTATACATGCTATTTTTTATTCGCCCATATATATTTTTTATACTATAAATACTATTTTTAATTCTCCAATATATATTTTTATACTATACATACTATTTTTTATTCGCCATTATATATTTTTATACTATAAAGACTGTATTTCATTCGCCAACTAAGATTATTTTTATTCTTGGCAAAAAAAAATTTGCAAATAAAATTAATACTTTCCTCTGTAGTTTTCTAAATTTTACCAATTTTTTACACCTTTTTTGAAAGGGGGGTTTCCTAAAGATTACCCTAATTGATTGTAAAGTTTTTGCATTGAAATCAATAAAATTCAAACTATTTTCTATATTCCTAACTGTATTTCTCAGTTGTATGGATCTGTACGGATCCAAATGAACCATTGAAGGATTGGAAAAGTTGATCTAGTTTCTTGGTTGAATGTTACAATCTGTTTGAAGGCTTGAAGTGAATGGGATCAAAAGCTATTCATTTTTTATTTCCCACTGGTCGCAGGAAGACCCTAACTAGGGTTTCGATACAAATTTCCTCTTTCCTAGAGACTCCACCATGGGAAAATTCTAATCCTTTGGGGAGATAAAGGGGGGAGGATGTAATTTAAGACTTTTGAGGTCTTAAATCAGGAGACAGTCAATGGAGGGAGAAATGATTGAATCCTCTAGACAAGCATCTACATGTGACTATCCAAAATTGATTTTTTGAGGCACAACTCAGGCCAAGGGTAGAATGGAAGTCTAAATCATTAGATTTGGATGTTGTGTGATCCCAAAAGTGTTCCAATATGTGGAATAGTAAATTGAATCAAGATTCAAGTACTTGCTTTGTAAAAGTGGCCTATTCGCCCTATTAGGCCTAGGAGAGAATTGAGGACAACAAGAGTTAACGGATTCGTCAAGAGCCCTAGCTTGGAGCATGTTTTTGGTGGGTGGATTAGAGAGTTTGAGGGTGGTAAAGACTTGGTGGGGTGGAGATCCAAGTATGTTACCTTCAAAAATCCATGTTTTCTCCTTGTAGCCCTATGTAAGATTAGGTGTCTAAATTGAATCTCAGAGATACTTTAGTGTGGGATTTGTGTTTCATTCAATCTAGAATGGTGGTCTAAAATTGATATAAAACCTTATTCCATCCCTTGATTAATTGGTTCTAGTTGTGTCATATTGTTGTTGGAATTATATTGAGATAACTTGTACTGAGAGGGGAGGGGTGAATCAGTACCACTAAAACTTTTCTTGGTTAGCCCATTAACCCTTAGTCATCAGTTTTTAAGTTAACTTATCTATCTATTCATCTTTCTTTATGCATATGAAATCATATCATACATTCTTTCTGATATGTAACAATAATAGAAACATTCATGAAATTAGATAACACATGACACAAGATATGATATCACAGAAAACTCCTGTTAATGAAGTAAAAATTGCGGTGGGGATTGTTACCCACAAACTTCACTATCTATAGATAAGAAGAGCCGGTTAAGGCTTACAATTTGGTCACTTCTAATGACCTGCCCTATTAGGAGTATTACAGTAGAGACCTGTTAAGATCTACTTCGTTTGAAGCTTTCAACAACACTGTTAAGTGTGCACTCTGTTAAGATATATACAAAGGACGGTTAATTCAACCTTCTAAAAAAGGATTTTTGATGTGATGCACTTGTTAGAATGCAACTACATAGGTCTTTGATCTGATGGAATATGAAATCTTCAATTTATTGATAACAGATCCTCTAAAGCTCCAAAAATACTATTAATCATCCTTCCATGATTGAGTATTACCTTTATCTGCTCATCGGTAGCCTCTGTGTGTTCTTGGTAACTGATGTATTCTTTTTCTGATCTTTGAATGAATTTTTCCTTCTACTCCTTAGATGCTCTTCATGGCTATCAATTATTAAGAATTCATGTGATCACAATTGAGTATGAACATCTATTTATACTAGCTTAGGTTCAATTCTTGATTCATGCATTCGCAAGTTAACTCTAGATTCAAGATATACAACTTGATCTTGATATGTAGATAGATATGCTTTAGATCCATTATGATTCTTTAAAGCATTTACATAAAGCTTGCATGACCTTTAAAAACAAAAAAAAATCTATGAAATAGAATAACTTTTCTTTATCTACCGTGTATAAATTAGATTCACAATTTACGTCTTTTCTGACTGTCGGTTCTGACGGTCAGTGTTCTTGGTCGTCGGTGTTCCTTTCTTTGAACATGTCGTTGGGTATGCTTTTCTGTTCCTGTCGGGTTGTTCTAGAAACTATGTCGCCGGTGATGCTTATCAATTTTATACTTAGATTTTTTTCAAAAATCTTTGTTCTTTTGGGTATGCTTGCATTTTACCGGTACTGCTTGTGGTTAACTGGTGATGCTTGTTGTCTGCCAGTAATGCTTGTTGTCTATGTTTTTCTCTGAGTATACAAATGGAAAAACAATGTCATCAATCTACCCCTTTGACATTAGTATCAAAAACATGATATGTGCAACATACTAAGGGTATTAGTATGTACACATGTGTATACTTCTACCTTAGTCATTTGATTGACTCCCCCTATGTATGTGCCGGTAAGTGTATATATATATATATATATATATATATATATCCTTTATCTTTTTCTTTTTGTTACCTGATATATGTATTGTCTAGATATTTGTATTGTACATAAGTGTACATAACTATATACATTGCCTTTCCTCCTTTTTTGATTCTAAGGACAAAGGTACTTACAACTTTCCAAAAAGGTGGGAATGTGAGGACTTGACTTCCTCCATCATCTTCTCCCATTTTTCTTTCAGCATTTGTAGAGCCATGTGGTCTAGTGAAATCCTTACATGAATATCATAGATGTTGTCTACTACAGACATCTCCGGGGTTGCTATTAGATTTCTAGCTTCTGTAATATGTTGCTGAAGTATTTTGAGATTTGGTAAGATGTGAGCTTGGAGTTCTATGATCTCACCTCTGAATTGGGTCTCAACATCCCATATTTCCTGCCTTAGCCTATTTTCCTCAATGACTGTGTCATGATGTGCCTTTATGCTGTCGGCATGTGAGGTTAGGCTTTTTGCACTCTTAGTGACATTTGAATCAATTTTTTCTAGTTTGTCACTATTTTCTTTTCCATATTTCTCTAGTGTGCACATTTTCTGAACTAAGGTGATTGCTTCAGCAATCATTGGCTCTAATTCATCACTGAGTTCCGAGAGTTTTACATTGTTCAGTGCGACTTCTTGGCTAATTTTATCAATTAGCTTGAATTGATATTTCTTTTCTGCTTGCTCTTCCATTGCTTGATCTGCCTCTTTCCCTTGCTCTGTAATAGCGTCGGTGAGAACAACAATTTGTTCCTTGACTAAAGTATTTTCATCAATTTTCACTTCAGGAACCAGTTGATGGAGTATCTCTTTATCCTTTTCAAGTGCCATGTTTTCTCTATGTGTTTGGATCATCTTTTTATGTATGGCTTTCCTCTGATAGAGCACTCCAAAATTTTGAAGTTTGTCACTGTCCAAAGTGGTTATGTCCCAGTTTGGAACTTCAATGACTTCATCAAGTGTCATAGCCAATATATCCTTCTTTACTATTTTCTTCTTCTTCTTCTTTGGTTGGTTGGCAATGGCAGATTGATGTAATACCATTTGTAAGGATTGAGACTGGGTTGACTTAGTTGGTGAGTGTTTAGAGGATGAGTCATCCTTTTTTACCTATTCTATAATCACCTGCCAGTTTGGTGAAGATGTCTCCTCACATTCCTTGGGTGTTTCAACAGACGAGTCTTCCTTTTGATTTAATTCCTCATTTCTCTTTACATTCTCATTCTTTTCTTTCTCTACAACCTTTTTTGAGGTATCCTCTGTAGTTTTCTCCACCTCTTGATGTTGTTCCTTTGATGTATCTTTCTGCTCATCAGTGTCATCCTTTATTTCTGTGTCGGTATCCTTTGGAGTATTGGATGCACCTTTATTTTCATTTGTACCCATATCCTTTGGTATATCATCATCTTTCTTGGATGATTTGTCCTGGCTAGACTGTATATTGATAGCATCTATCAATATATTCATATTTGTAGGTGTATTGACAGTTGCAATGTCAATAGCTTTGTCCTATTCGTTGGTATTAACCCTTGTAGCAGTGATATCTTCATCTTTTTGCATATTTGCTACAGGGTCTTTTCCTATAATGGTGTCAACAATGTTGTCTAACCATGAATCATCATTTATATCTATATCTAAGTTACCTTTAATTGTGAGGTCCTCTTTGGCAACTTTTTCATCCTCCAAGTTAATGGGATGGGGCTATCCAATACTTGATCATGTTGGCCTTCTTTTGACCAATCTTCATCTATAATATTTGTTTGTTTTTGACGTGTGATCTGTACTTCTTCATTCTCAAACTGAGCTATTGAGTGAGTTGTTGTGTTGATAGGTTCCTTTTTAGGACTTCTTTCCTCATCAGGTTTTAGTAGACCACTCCATATTTTGTGAGTGTCTTCTTCTAGCTCTATAAGCTTTTATTGAAGAAATTTATAAGCTCTCAATTTTGGTGAGAATTTCTTTGTATATGTTTCCATTACTTCATTGATTTCCTCTTTTTTTGATTCAGCAGGCATAAGAGAGACTAATACTCTTTCTCTTATCCTCTTCTCCTCATGGAGTGCAAAAGTGAATCTAGAAGATATCTTATCCAAAATTTCTTGTGGAACATCTTGTCTTGTGAAGTGTAGTTGGACATAATAATGTCTTCACATCTTAGTAATAAGTGCATCTTCAATCTTATTTTGTTCTATTGTATCCCATCTTAACCATTTCCTGATCTTTGGATGTCCAACAGATGTAGCTTCAGAAATATACTTACATATGCTATCAATGTCATCAGATGGAGATGTAACCTTTGCTTTTTCTTTTGCATGTTTGACAGTGTCAGGTTCATCCATTGTTGTATCTTCTAATTATTCATTTATCTAAACACACTTTTTCCTCTTTGCAGGTGCCCTAGGTGGTTGTTTATCCTTTGTAGGTGCAGGTTTCCTCTTGTACACCTTCCCTTTTACCATAGGTGAAGGACTAGTATCCTTAGTCGTTTGGCTTCTTGTTCTAGACTTTTTAGTTGGAGGAGGAGGTGGTGAATCATATTTCACTTCCTCTGATTCTTTTTTCTCTACTATTTCACCGGTGGGAAGTTGTTCCTTGGTGTCTTCCTCCTTACCTTCTTGTTCCTCCTTGCCTTCTTGATCCTCTTTTCCCTCTTCTTCTTCTTCACCATCAAAAGATATTTTCAAATTCTTGACCATTCTTTTAGACTACTTGACAGTCATCTTGACAACAAGAGTTGATTTAAGCTTTAGTTTGGCTTCCTCATATGTGCCAAATCTTAGTTGTTTGTTGTCAACAGGCTCATTTAGTAATGCCTAAATGCATTCTATTGCTAATCCAGTTTTAATTTCATAATCAAGCTTTTCTAGCCAAGATTTCCTTGGGACTACTGCTTGAATGTAGGTGAAGTCAATATCCACCATAAAACAAATATCATCTTTGTATTCCTCAATTAGACTCTCAGGAATTATACTCCTTTCTTGTAGCATATCCTTAATTGTCTTAAAGTACTCATGCATAACATTGTCAAAATCTGTGCCTAGTGTTTCAATGAATTCACTAATCTGTATGGTAATGGGTCTACTGGTGTCCCATGTTACTTTTCCAATTTAAGGAAGGTACTCTTCAAAGTAGAAGAACATACATATTATGAGGGAACTGAACTTACATGTGTTTGTCTGTGAAGACCTTATGGTGCACATGTTCTCCTCAAATTGATGCAATAGGATCTCTGCTAGATCCATCTTCTTCCCCAATTTGATGATTTTGTAGGCTGTGCTCATTGCTGTGCTAGAGATACTGTTCATTCTGCTAGCTTGAAATATCTTATATCCAACTACGCAAGAACCAAATTTTAGCTCTACGTCGGTGATAGTGTTTACCTTCAGTGCCCTCTTGTCTGATTTAGCACCGGTTAACTTTTCCACTTCTGCAATAGAAGGATGTTTTTGAGCCTAAGGTTTTTTGGTTGTTGGATAGCCTGTCACTGCGTGTATAACATCTTTTTTTATAGCCTTTGGTTTTTTCAACCACAAAGTGTTATTATGTACTCTGCTTAGAACAATCTTAATCCATTCTGTTTTAAAAAACCTTCGGGAAATGAAGTGCATTTGTCAGACCTTTCACTTCTACATGTTTATTCTCTTATTTGAGCTTGCCACCATCATCACAAAGTTCCTTATAGGTGTTGTCTATGTCTAGACCTCCTATCTCCAAGATCTTGTAGTGTATATAGGACCTAATGTCCTCGACCAATAAAACCCTAGCTGGGATTCGAGATACTACTCCAGAATCATCTGGTTGAGAGGCTATCTCAAGATGTAACTTATAATTTGGTTTAGCACATGCCCCTCTTTTAACAAGATTAAATGGTTTCTTCTTGTCATCCTTAAGTTTCTCTACCCTAGATGTCAATGCCATCATTTTTGAGATTTTAGGGCTTTTTCGTAAATCAAAATAGTGCTTATCGGTGAGTGAATGAACTTACTAAATGTCTGTGATCTCCTTTGAATCTGTATGCTTAGTGAATGACTTATGTTGGGTCACTTCTCAAAATAATCAAAATTGCTCTACTCTACTCTGCGCTGCTCAAAAATTATGGGTGCAAAAATGAGCTTACCCGTCGGGCTTTTATATGTTTTGGTGCCCTAAGTTGTCATTAATGCTTACCAACTTCATCATGAAGACTCCCTTCATTGGTAAATACATTCATAACTCCTTTGGTATCTTTGCAAAGTGTCAGGGTAGCTTAGCGGTGTTGGAGACTTCATCGATGATCGTCGGTGATATTGCGACAACAACTTTTGTAGATTCAGTGTATACCGATACTCGTCGGGTTACACACAACTTGTGTAATGACCAATACATTCGGGGAAGTATTGCATGTCTTTTTTGTATGTGTTCACCAATGTAGATTGTGCCCAATAATCGATGGTTGCTTTATAGTAGATTATCAAGTAACAATATATTGCATCTTTATTCATGCTTATATAACAATATGAACTATGTGTAATGGAACTGATGCATAATAAAACATCTAATAATGTAGTTCCATACTTACTTGTGCAATCTAGCTAGATGTAGTGATGTCACTGGATCTAGTGGATGGGGTGTCACCATTTTCATTGCTTGTACTAGCACCTTAAGTGTTTGTGGCTTTTACCCACATCTTGTTTCTCATTATTTTGATGTCATCAATGGTATTTCCATTGGGATGTGTATTTGTGTCTGTCAGTCGGTCTTTGCAATATTTTATCACATGTCCAACTTTATGACAATGTAAACATGCCATACCTAGATTGGTCCATCCTCTTGACCTTCTGGTCAATTTTCTCATACAGTTGGCAGCAATATGACCATACCTTCCACATGCTATGCAATTTACCCATGTGTTATAGTGCCAAACATATGAGTTACCCTCTCTAGTCGGTTTGTAGCTTTTATCAGTTTCTTTCTGAGTCCATGCCTTATTGTTCTTTTTCTAGCATTCATTGTGTGTATGCCCATTCATCTTGCATGTAGGAAAGTATTTTTCCATGTAGGTTTTTCTCTTTGGATTTATCACTTTGGATCTGTAGTCATGTGCCTTGTGTCCTTTCTTTTGACATTTATAACAATTACCAATAAAAGTAGATTGTGCTTGAGAAATACCTTTCATTTTTCTTCTGTAGATGTTTGAGGTGTGGCCTAGTTTTCCATAGTGATTGCATGACAGCTTCTTGGACCTTGGGGTTGTGAAAGCATTCCTCTTATCAGATTGATTTGAGGATTCTCCATTCTCATTGTACCCTAATCTTGTGTAGTTGTTGACTCTTCTTTGTCCATCAAGAAAGTCATCCATCTATTTGTTGCTATCCTCAGCCTTTTTGATCAGTTCATTGTGTTGATTCTGAACTCTGATTTCATGCTTTAATTTTTTATTTTCTTCCCTTAGTTCACCAATGGTTTGTATTCTTTCTATGTGTTCTGTATTTAATCTATTTGCTTCTTGACTCATAAGAATAATCTAGTTGGTGACCTCATGGTGATGCTCAGTGAGTCTTTGAATCTCTGATTCTTTATCTTGTAGCTTCTCTGTAATTTTCCTCCTATCATCAATGGCTA
>MU226732.1:694474-737744 GCA_018584345.1 Thuja plicata
AATTCTTAAAGTTTGTAATTCCACATTTGTGGAGATAATAAGAAGCCCATTTTCTGTTCTTGCAAATTGTTGTTGCTTCTCTATTTCTGTTATGTGTTTGTGGCATTAAGGGGAGCACCCTTCATCACATTGGTTCTTGATTTGCGCCTATCTTCAGGATATGGGTTTGTATATTCAATTTTAGTTATGAGTTGAAGATAGTTATCTAAAGGTGCCTAACGTGTTTCAACAAGATTGCAAAGTTAGGTTTAATTTGGTGAGGCAGACTTAGTGAAGCATCGCGTCTATTTAGTTTATATTACACAGTTGTAATTATACTTGCATGATTAGTAAAGCTGACAAGGATTTTATGAAGAGTTGTCTAATAGGTCCCTTGATCTTATACTTTGAGGAAGATACTTATAGCAAGTCATCTGTGGAATGCTAAGTGTGAATGAATAAGAAAAGATACAAGAAAAGTGCAGAGTAGAATATCAGTTGAGTTTCATTCATCAAGGATCTATGTGAAGAAGAAGAAAAAGATTACAATACACTAGAATGTATCAAGATAGCATGTCTCCTCTATAGTTCATCATTAGATATAGTGCATAAATATTCTACAGAAGGTTGTAGCCTTCACCATTAAAGAAGTGAGCTTTTGGACAGTGAGTCCTCACCCTTAACTGGGTTATTTGTAAAAGACTCCTAACAGGGTCAGACCCTTAACTAGGTCACTATACTTATTGCATTGTAAAGAAAAACTCCTAATAGGGTTGCAAGATCTCCTAACAAGGATTATTATAAACACGTATAGTTCATTGTGGGTGTTAATTCCCACCGGGTTTTTCACCATTTGGTTTCCCCGTAACCAAATTGTGGTGTTGTCTATTGTTTTATTTGAATGTGCCTTTACTTTAATGTATTCTGGAGTTAATAAAAGAAAAGAATTAAATTAGCTGATAACTGATTCACCCCCCCCCCCCCCCCCCCCTCCCCGCCCCCTCTTAGTTATCCTTTGGGACTATTCTAACAAGGTTCACCTGGTATATGTTCCATTAGAACAGGTGGATTGGGTAGGTACTCTTTAATCTATTGAAATTTATTTTCACACCCTTCATCCCATTTCAATGTTACGTCCTTATGTAGTGTCCTCGTGAAGAGATGAGCTTTATCTGCTAGTTGTGAGATGAACCTCTTGATTGATTGTAGATTTCCTTATAATTTTCTTACTTGGTTGATATTATGCAGTGGTTGCATTTCCATAACCACTGTCACTTTTTCCAGATTGACCTCAATTCCTTTTACCAGGACAAGATACCAAATAATCTTGCTTGATGTCACACCAAAGAATCATTTTTTTGGATTTATCCTTAACTTGAATTGTTCCATTGGGTCAAATACTTTCTCTAAATTAAAAAAATGTGTAGTCATTTTTGCCATTTTTTATAGAGTTTCATTGGCATAATCTTCCATATTCTAATGCATTATGTCATGGAATATGGTCATCATAGCTCTCTTGTATATTGATCCTACATTTTTAAGACAAAGAGGAATAACGTTTCAACAGAACCTTCCCCAAACACACATAAAATTTTTATTTCCTTGATATTCAAGTGCTATTTTTATCTAATTATATCCTGAGAAGGCATCTATGAGAGAATGCATCTCATATCCCATTGTGAGGTCTAAAATCATGTCAATACTAGGAAGTGGGAAGTCATTCTTGGGACAAGATTTGTTTAAATCTTGAAAGTCCATGCAGATCTTGAATGATTTATCAGTCTTAGTAATAGGTACAATTTTTGAGATCCAATAAATGTATGCTATAGTTATGATGAACTGTACCTTCAATAATTTATCCAACTCAGCTTTAAACAATAGTGCCACATGGGGAAACATTTTCCCTAGCTTCTTCTTAGCTAGTTTGATGACATGAACAATAAATAACTTATGTATTATCAATTCGATATCAATTCTTGCCATGTGTGACTAGGACCAAGCAAATTTTATCTTTTTTCTCAAGAAAAATTGGGTGAACTATTGCTTCTCTTCTCTGGAAATGCATTGTGTGAGGTACATCAATTGTGGTGATTCTGTTGTTCCCAGATTGACTGGTTGTGTAGGCTCTACAAGAACTAAATATCGCTCATGAAAATGATTAGGTAAGATATCAATTTTCCCTTCCTTTGGCACCTCTGGGAGGTTTTCACCAATGGATACATTCTTTTTTTACTATTTTAGGTTTTGATACTGCAACAAAGTGGTTTTCACCATCATAACTCTTTTTCTTTTTATTTTTCCTTTTAAGATTGAGAAACTTGATATTTCCCTCTATAATGTTTATGCTTGTTTTAGTGGTGGAGGAGGTAAGAGGCTCAATATATTTTTGGTAGAAAGCCAGGGTATAGCTATTTTGAGAAGAGATCAGATTTATAGGCTCATTTGAATTCCACTCAATAAGATTGGGTGCATTAGGGAGAGAGGTCAAGTGGGTTCTGAAGATAGCACCATGTTATCATGGTCAAGGATTTCAACTGGTAAGAGAAGATCTATGACAACACTCTTCGAAGGACTACCTAGAACATGAAGCATCCTAACATCGCTATCCGAGTCATTGTTAGCGTTTGGTGAATCTATCCCATTTGCTCTAACACTAGCATTTTGATTTTCCTCCCGAGTAGAAATTCATTCCTGAAAATTTCTTAGAGGAATGATCTCAATTATTGATGGGGATCTAGTTCCAGTGTGGTTATTCCTGTCATTATCTCCAAAGTTGTGATTCATGTTTTGAGGAAGAACTGTTGTCCGGTTGGCATTGGAACTCTTCCCTTGTTCAAATTGAGGTGCATATTTGTGAATGACGTCAACTTAAATATATTTTGTGGCATCTAAGAGGGAATCCCACTCATATTCATAAGAAATTATTTCCATAGGATAAGGTATATCTAGCACACGAGTAAGAGAAAATAGCTGACCCTATTAGGATGCCTTCCTTCTAGGTCATTCTCTACACATTGACCAAAATCATATTCTTGAGAATTGATGTAACTATCATCAGATCTACCTAGGTATTGTTGTATGGTCATGAAGCCTCATTCATCTCAACTGAGCTTCCTTCTCCATCTAACTCATCTTCATCTTCTTGTGTTACTACTTGTTCTTCAGCTCCCTATATGGATGTAGAGTGAACTAATGATACCTCTATTTCTTGTACTCTTGTATCCACGAAGTGGTATAAATCAAGGACGTGAGAAATAGTCACTAGTTGTTCCTAGTTAGGATTTATTTTTTAGGCTCACCTTCTTCTTCTAATCCTAACTCATCTTTTTGTTGTCCTACCACTTTTTATTTGGTTAATTGATTCTCCTCCTGTGGTTGTTGGGACATTGATCTATTTTGTTTGAAGGGAGATATGAACTTAGGTGAGATGTATAATTCTCCTTGATAGTTAGGATTCTCTGTTTGTATATCTAACAATATTTCAAATGATAATATTGTAATATATGCTTCCTCTTTAGCCTCATCATCAGAATCATTTTCTTGATTGCATATAGGATTATTGTTAGAGGAAGTATTAGACTTCTGCTCATGGTATCCTAGCCTTGTTTTATCTATTGGAATATTGAATTTACTATGTATGGGATCTAGCAACCCTTTATCTTTACCTAGGGGTCCTTTAAAATTGTACCCCATTTGTTGCATGAATTGATATCCTTTACTACATTTCTGCATGGAAATATCAACATGTTTAACTTCTTGATCATGCTTTTATTCCTTGTAGAGATAGACAAGGACAAAATTTTCTTCATTTTCCTCTCAAAGAGAAACATGAGATTTCACCATACCGGTCCCTTCATGTATTGTTAATGGGTGGAAAATATAAGGTTTGAATAATGATAAGGGATTTCCATAGGATTTGGGGGATGTACGGAGATTGGTCATAGATAGAGAGTGATGCCACTGATATTCTCCCATTCCTTTTTCTTTAATCTTAAATTTCTCTTCAAAGTTCCTTAAGAGTGATGCTTTGGAATTCTCAACTTCTGGTACACTAGAGGCTTCCTTTATATATGGAACCATGTTGTCAGCTTGTTTGAGATTATTGCAAGAATATGTGCTATTGGCTAGAATAGAAACCTCCACTCCATTCTATGGGAACTTTACACACTGATGATATATTGAGGGGATAGCTTAATTGTCATGAATCCATGGTCTCGCCAATAAGATATTGTAACACTAGATATAAATCTAACACTTGGCATGTTACATTGCTTTTAATAGGTTGGACCATGATAGGTAGCACAACTAATCCCTTTGATGACCTCTCATCTTCATCATAGTCTTTTATGGTTATTTTCCTCCTAGGATTTATAGAGTGTTCTTAGAAGTCCAATGTTGTCACAAGTTTGAGAGTACAAATATTCAAACTGACTCTTCCATCTATCAAGACACGCTTGAATCTATGCTTATTGATCAAAACCTCTATATTCAGGGGTTGGTTAGGTGGGTGATTTAATGCCTTAGCATCTTCTTCTAAAGAGGAAAGGTAATGAGGCAAGGTCAAGTGGACCACCATTTCTTGGAATCGATCAAAACTGAGGTATTTCAACATAGGTGTATCTAGAAGGGTTGTCTCGAGTATCTCCTTTTGTGATGGTGAGATTTTAAGTAATTCTAGTAAGGAAATCTGGATAGGGGTTCTTTGTAATTGATCAACCAAATTATGATTTATAGATGGGATTGACAAGACCAATTGCTTTGATTTTGAAGGTTTATTTATTGATACACTGATTTGCTTAGATGAGGACACTAATCCCTTGAGGGTAACTTTAGACTGGTCCCTTGTCATAGTATCAGTTGATTCAAAATCTTTCTTGTCTTTGATGATGATTACATTGACCAATTATTTAGATGGTTGAAGCATGTAGATCACATTTTCATTATTAGAATAGGTGTAATTTATGTTTGCTGATTGATTCTTTGATGGTTCCCCTTGTTCCTAAGAGGGTAGAGGTTTCTTAAAAGCCTTGTGATCATTGTTTGTTTGGTGTCCATCAACTATGATGGTTTGATTATAAATCAGGTCTTGTATGACGTGCTTCAACTTCATGCACTCATTAGTCAAGTGTCTTTTTTTGTGATAATCACATAAGTGATTTTTGTTCTACCATTTGGATTTGACAGCTAGTTCCCAAGTCTTTGAGTTTGGTTTCTTTATGATTATTTTAGACACCAAAGTCTTTAGTGCGGTTTCAAGGGGATCTCCCATAGGAGTGAAATTACACTTGGGATTGGGTGTCCACGGTGCTTTATGTTTTTGTGTATCTTGATTATGATTTGACATTGATGAAACATTCACTTTGTTCTTAGTAGCCTGAATACTACTAGATAGATTAAATATAGGTTCCTTTGGTCTGAAGTTAGAGGAATCAGCCACCTCGTCATTGACCACATTCTTATTCTTGTTCCAGTATTTTCTCTTGTCCTTACTATTGTTAATACTATGACTATTCGAGGATTTTTTTTTATTGTATAAGGTGATTTCACTTTTATTCATAATAAATTATTCGATTCTAATGGCACTTTCCAGCAATTCAGTAAAGGTGGTATGCCTTTGCATCTGGATTGAATAATTCATCTCAAGCACCAAGTTGTTGATCAAGGTGTCTATTTTATCAGTTTATAAGATTTGTCTTGGATATCTTGGAAACATCTTCCTTTATCTTTGAATAAATTTCTTAAAAGGTTCACTACTGTGTTGTTTTTGTTGCATAGATTCAGCATGGTGACCATGTGTATGATGTTTTAGGAGTAGTATTGGATGAAAATTTGCACGAGCTCATCAAATGTTTGAATTACAGGTGAGAGTTTTGTAAACCATTCCAAGGCTTGGCCACTAAGGCTCTGAGGGAATAATATCATCACATATGTCCTTTCATGCATAAAATCCATGCTAAGAGAACAAAATTCTCTTACATAGTCTTGAGGGTCACCATCTCCATTGTACTTATCATATTTCTAATTCTCCACCTTGGGAGGAAATGGTGGCATGTGTATGTTATTAGAAAATGGAAAGGGACATATATACTCCAACAAGTATTTGTTACAGGATTATTCTTTTTCTTTCTTCAATTCTCTAAGTTCACAACTCATGTCTTGTAACAGTTGATTAAGGATAGTGATGGGAGACTCACCCTGTTGTTATATTAGTCCCTTGATATCAAATTCATGAGGAAGTTTAACACTTTGCAGATGCTAAGTGTAGAAAGTATTTAAATTTTTCCATTTTCATGAGTATTTGAATCATATTTTGTAAGTGTTTTTCCTGTTGACATCTCATGATTTCCTCTTCAGTAGGTTCCTCAATCAAGGAGGAAACACTAGTAGGATTACTTTGTCATTGTTGGCTAGATCCCCAATCGTAGGATGACATGGTTGATGTTCTTTGATGTTCACTATGAGTCAATTTATGTTGAGATATTGTTGCTTAATATAGGGGTATTCATTGGTATATATTGGGCATGTGTTAATATGAAATCTTTTGAGTAGGACTTGGTTTTTTACAAGAAAAGGGTCCTAGAGTAGATTTCTCAATAAATATTCCCTTTGAATCGAGATTAGGTTTTTGTTGTTGGATTCTAGTTTTAACCATGAAACAAAATCATATTTAAGACCTTGAGATGACCAGACTGATGGGTCAATGTCAAAGATTTCTAAATGATCACTTGTCTGAGATATAAGTAAGAGATATTTTGGTGAAACAATTTTGAGCCTAGTATAAGGTATCATGATTTCATACCTGAATATCTATTGGATTATACTTGTGATCGAGCTGATTGTGGTTGACTTTGGATGAGATAAAGCACAAAAAGTAGGACCATTGAATAATCTAAAACAAGAGACGATGATGAGCCAACCCACTATGTGTCAAGAACTGATGATTGCTATGAGGTGGTACAATGACAGATTTCATACCACGTAGATAAGAAATATGTTGAACATGAGGTGATTAAGGATCAAATTAACATGCTAGATTCTAATGTGAGCCCATACGACAATTCCCAGGTTCTCATATGACAACTCATGGGTTCCTATTTAATTTTTTGTTGTCAAAGTGTTTTTTTGTACAATAATTATAATGGGTGAAAATGACAATGTAATGCAGGGATATTTGCCACTTGTATTGGATAGATTTTTGGACCAATTTGTGCAATCTTGAGGTGATCATGTGAATTTTTGAAAGTTTTTTGTCTTATTTTAGTGTCTTTTTTGGGTGATTCAAACACATCAAACAGAAAGGTGTGAAAATAAATCACACTTTCTAGCCCTAGTGTCAATTGTCTTAGTAATAAAATCCTCTCTCATTAACTTAGGTATACACCCAATAGCTAATCAGAAAAAAACCACCACCATTTACGCAAAGGGTATAGTTATTCCATATTAGCCAAGTCCAAATGCTAAAAGGTGCATGATATGATGACTGTCTTGGGGGAGTTACTATCTCCCTTGCACTTGGGTTATCCACTTTCGGAGGGGAACTATGTGGTTACTACTCTATGGGGTCTAGTAAGGGTATCCACTTGAGTACATCCTTTGTATCTATGCAAGCATGATTTAGGTTTATATCCCCACAAATAACCTAAGAATGAGTATTCACGTAAACATTATTGAGACCCAAAGACCCTACAATGCGTTACGCAAGAGCCGAGTATAATATTAAATGATACCTAACTTTTGAGGCTTTAACCCCAAGAAGAAAATTTTATTAATGTGATTTGGAGTGGTGTGTCTTATACCTCATTCTTACGTGGTTTTTTTCCCAGGAGATTTTTACCTCAACTAGTAGGCCCATCTGAAAGGTATGCATGATAAGAAATGCCTCACAAAGAGAAGATCTAAATTTCCAATTCTTCCTCAAAGAGAAGAAGAGCATAATCTCCTATTTCTCTTTTTTTTTTCCAAACACATCAAACACTCCAATTTTTTCCTAAAATATTGCTTTCCTAAGAAAATTCAAACATCTGTAGGTTTCTAATATTCCCTAAAAGGAAAGAAAGCATAGTCCCCATCTTGACTCACAAGTAATACCCTAATTAAACTATGCGCCTAGATAATCATTTAAACAAAACATGATTTTTTGGTTGATGGAGACATTAGGAAACTTGAAAACACAAAGAATTAGTAGTCTCAACAAGATTTATTTCTTCGCCAAACGTCCTACAAGCACAAAGAGGTTAGTAATTTGCAAAAGAGAGTTCTTAGTTTTACTTTGAAAAGAGAACCTTCTATTAGACGTACTAAAAAAACATGTTGAGCTTCCAAATCAGAGAGCCAAAACCAAACACAACCATGTCATAGGTTAGAATCCAAATATCAAATCAAATCAACCCCTAAAAGTGATCTCTATTCTCTAAATGATACAATATAGAGGACAGACTGACATCCAAACTCGTGTGACAATTTAGTAGTACAACCATACGAAAAAATAGAAGAGAGGATAACCCATAGGAAAATTTAAGTAGGTTATAATGATAATTTAAAGTAACCATAGAATCCTATAAAAATACAAGTAACCTAAAAGGAAAACTATACTCTAGCAATTTTGCATATGAGCGTGCATGCAAGGCCATACAAAAATGATCGCAGTTTTGGAAAAAAGTCAAACATATTTTGAATTGAGGCTAAAAATTATTTTGCACCCCACAGTGGGTGCCAAATATGTGTCTGGTAAATGTGGTCTTCAACCTGAAACAAAAAACACATAATAAATGATTAGCTCAAAGGTTAGTGATTAATCAAATCAAAATCTAACATTATACAACTACTTTCAAAAGTGGCTTATTGCTTCCTAGTTTAAGTGAGTGTGATTCTCAATGGATGCTCATCAATTGGAATTTGGAATCAGTGACTATGAAAACTAAAAAATGGAAGATTCAAGGGATTGGAATGATGCATTAACTTGCATAATTTTCCCTCAAAAAATTCAAGATGATATAGATGAATGCAAATAAACTAAATGCATTCCAAACATGAGTTAATCTAAGAAAAATACAACAACATACTAAAGAAATGAAACTAGAATTCCATCTAACAAAAAAATGCATAACACTAAGCTATCATGAAAATGCATTCTAAACATGATCAAAACCTAGAAACAAAATATCATTATGATGTTAGCTCCAAAATTTGACTCTCTTTGAGAAAGGAGAGCTATCCATTTTATAGGAATTCCCTAAAAATAGACATGCAATATTTATCCATGAGGGTAGTTCAGATTAAATTCCCTTCAATCCATGCGAGCTTGATCTAGGTAGAAGATTATTGATTGGTCAACCTTATGCTTGTTTGGGGAGAATGAGACAAATTTTGGAATTTTCCCCTTTTAATTTATTTGATTTGAATTTTATCTTCCAACACATGTGTGAGGATGTGTGAAGGGGTTCTTTTCTTTAACTGTGTTAGGAATTTTAATTAATCAATTTAGTTTTCAAGAAATTAAATGTTTTGAACTTTTATTAATGATTTGATTCAAAAATTTGTTTTAGTTATGCAAGAAATTTTGATTAAGTACTTACATAGTTAAGGTCTAGCAACAAACACCTTGTATTTATGGTTTTTAAGGCCAATCATTTGAATTAGGGGATATGGTTTTACAAGACAAATTTTAGGTGATTACATCACCCTTTTAGGAGTGACTAGTACAAAATTAGGACTACAATCATATCAGTTATGGTTGGCAATGGGCCAGCATCCCTCATGAGATTTTTGACATGGTTTAACAACCTTGTGTGTGATGCAGGAGCATCTTGGGTCCTTGGCAATCCTTCTCAACCAAAAAGAAGTTTACTTATGTTTCTATTGTTTTCCTATCTATTGAGTTCTGGCTTTACTGGTGGGTATTTTTGACCTCTTTTCCTGATGAGTTTCAATTATTCTTTACCCAACGGGTTTCGGTGATGCTTTTCCCGATGAATTTTGATGATGCTTTACCAACGGTTTGCTGATTTTCGGTGATGCTTTTCCCGACGTGTGTTTTCCTCATCTGGGCAACTTCTACACTTAATTTTCATGGCTGAATTAATGTGGGGTATCTCATTGGGATCTGTGTGAACCTAAATTTGGGTCTCACCTTTGTAATTGAGTGCGGACTACTTTGTTGGACTCTTGTATATATTCTTTTGTATGTTCTTAGTTTAGCGATCAGTCTTAGAGAAAGAAGGCAAATGTTAAGATATTGAAGATCTAAGATCTTTGTTGTAAGAAGATCAATTGTAATACATTCTGATGTATATGGCTGTAACCAGGAAGGCCTTACAGCCTAGCATGTATTGAGTTTGAATTATTAATGATAAAGATCTTTGCATTTCTCTTCTCTCACTTTGTTGTTGTGTAATTCTGTATTGTATCTGCAAGCTGGTTGGTTTTTTGTGTGCCCTAGGCCCCATAGATGACCCCCTCTTGTGTCAGGTGGTATCAGAGCAAGTTGAGATCTATGGTTCCTTCTTGTAAACTCTAAGGATATTTTTTGTAGGGTGGTAGGTTGCGATCTGACCTACAATTGAAAAGAGTTTCAAGATGGTTCATGGGAGAGGAAATGTTGATCAAGGTCTGGCTGATATGCTTAGACAGATGACTACAAGATTGGAAGATATTGAAATAGACCAATGTAGAAGAAGACATCTTGAAGATTTTAGTGATATGAATTTGAAGAGGTTCAAGGTGAAGCTGCACTTGCACCTATGATGGACTAGGAAGAAGAAAGATTCATGAGAGCCTTAACAAGTTTGAAATCCACAGCTCAGTTTGTTCCTCTTGATTATAGTGGAAAGGTATATTCTGATGAATTGATTGACTAGATCACTGAGATGGAAAAATATTTTGAATATGAGAATGTTGTAGAAGACAAGAAGGTCAAGATTGCAAGCACAAAACTGAAAGGTCATGCATCCTTATGGTGGGAACATCTACAATTGGAAAGAAAGAAGAAAGGTAAAGACAAAATCAAGGTATGGGATAAGATGGAGAACAAATTGAAAGGTAAATTTATTCCTTGTGATTATGAGATTAACCTAGTTTGGAGAATGCAAATTTTGAAGTAGAAAGATAAAACAGTCAAAGACTATACTAAAAAAATTTCCAGATTGGACATTAGATCCGGACATGTTGAAGATGAAGTGGAAAGAATTGCAAGATATATGAATGGCTTGAGAAGTTCCATACAAGATGAGATCAGTTTGATCAAAATGTAAGGCATTGAAGAGGCATATCAATCTGCCCTAAAAGCTGAAGAAAAGTTGAATAGAAGGTATGAACAAAGACAAAGAGGCAAAGGTGGTAGATTCTCTAGAGGAAGAGGCAAATCTCATGGTGAAAATAATAGATCTTAACCAGACAAGTCAAATACAGACACTAGTCGAGACAAAGGAAAGACTTAATGGAAAGGTGGAAATTCATATAGAGGAAGAGGAAATTACTCTAGAGGTGGATATAACTGAAGAGGGTTCCAAGTAACTTGTTACAATTGTGGTGAAGAAGGACATAAATCCTTTGAATGTACACATGCAAGCAAGAAAGGTGGTAGCAGTAGTAGAAATGCATTGATCCAAGAGGAGACATACAATGAACCTGAAAATAACCTCATTATCAAAAGGATACTATGGAGTGAGAAGGATAAACAAGGTCCGATCAGAAAAAGTTTGTTCAAAACCAAATGTAGAGTTGCAGACAAAGTTTGGAAATTCATTGTTGATAGTGGAAGCTCAGAGAATCTGGCATCAAAAGAAATGGTTGCAAATATGAAGTTGGAAAGAATGAAACATCCCAGACCCTATCAGATCTCATGGATCAAAGATGAGAACACATTAATGGTAAGTGAACAATGTGTTGTGAATCTAAAAATTGGAAAGTACTGTAATAAGGTGTTGTGTGATATTATGCCAATGGATTATTGTCATATTTTATTGGGTAGACCTAGGCAATATGATAGACATGCTATACATGAAGGGAGGCTGAATAGATATTCTATTTGGGTTGATGGTAAGAAGCAAATTTTGTTACCTTTGATTGAAGAATCTGCTGATGAGTTATGTACATTTGTGAAATTTTTTCTAATGGAAGGTAGACAGTTTGTTAAAGATTTGAAAAGAGATGATATTTGTTATGCCGTAATTTCTAACAAACCAAGTAAGAATGCAGAAGATGACATACCTATAGAAGTTGAGAAGTTTCTGACTGAATACAAAGAAATCATTTCAAATAATGTACCTGATGGTTTGCCACCAATCAGAGATATTAGTCATTGTATGGATCTGATTCCTGGAGCTATTTTACCAAACAAGGCACCTCATCAGTTAACACCGATAGAAAATGAAGAGGTTAACTGACAAGTTCATGAATTGTTGAACAAAGGCTTAATAAGAGAAATTTTAAGTCCATGTGTAGTACCTGTTGTGTTGGAAACTAAGAAGAATGGAGAATGGAGAATGTGCACTAATTCTAGAGAAATAAACAAAATTACAGTGAAGTATAGGTTTCCTATACCAAGAATGGATGACATAATGGATTGTTTGAGTGGAGAAAAATATTTCACCAAAATTGATTTAAAGAGCGGATATCATCAGATCAGAATCAGAGAAGGAGATGAATGGAAGACTACTTTCAAGACAAAAGAAGGTTTGTATGAGTGGTTGGTTATGCCTTTTGGTTTAACTAATGCACCCAGTACATTTATGAGATTGATAAATGAAGTTTTGAAGAAATTATTGAATAAATGTGTGATTGTATACCTAGATGATATTCTAATATTTAGTGCAACCAGAGAAGAACATTTGATGCACATAAAACAAGTGTTGCATAGATTGAAAGAGGAAAAGGTGCTGATAAATCTGAAGAAGTGTTCCTTCATGAAAGAAGAACTTGTGTATTTGGGTTTTGTGATTTCAGCTGATGGTTTGAAGATGGATCCAGAGAAGGTTGAAGCTATATTGAGTTGGCCTACACCTAAGAATGTTACTAAGGTAAGATCATTTCATGGATTGGAAAGTTTTTACAAAAAAATTATCAGAAATTTCAGTTCTATTTGCAATGCTATGACTGAGACAATGAGAGGAGACAAAAGAAAATTCAAATGGACACATGGAGCTGATAAAAGTTTTGAAGCTTTGAAGTTGAAGGTTGTTGAATTACTTGTGCTAGCCTTACCTGATTTCAATAAGGTATTTCAATTTGAATGTGATGCAAGCGGAAATGCAATTGGAGCTGTATTGACTTAAGAAGGTAAACATGTTGCTTTCTTTAGTGAAAAGTTGAATGATGCAAAAATAAAATATTATGTCTATGATCAATAATTCTATGCTATTATGCAAGCTATGAAGAAATGGAGGCATTACTTGATGCCAAATGAATTTATGTTGTATATTGATCATAAGGCTTTACAGTATTTGGGTAGTCAAAACAAGTTGAATCAGAGACATATGAAATGGGTAGAGTATTTACAGAGCTTTACATTTGTGATTAAGCATAAGAGTGGAGTTTCTAATAGAGTTACTAATGCATTGAGTAGAAGAAGATCTTTGTTGACTGAAATGAGAATTGAAGTTCTTGGCTTTGATGACATGAAGAAATTGTATGAAGATGATCCTAATTTTTCAGAGCAGTGGAGAGTGTGCAGAGCACCTAATACAAATCAATCATGTAAGTATGAATATTATTTCATTTAGGAATATATGTTGTTTAAAGGCATTCAGTTATGCATAACAAGCGGATAAATGAGAATAAATTCGATAAAAGAGAAACATAGTAGTGGATTGGCTGGACACTTTGGCATTGATAAAACATTGAGTTTGCTGAAGGAGAGGTATTTTTGGCCTTAGTTGTATAAGGATGTCCATAAATTTTTGAGAAGTTGTGGAGTCTGTCATGTTGCAAAAGGAGTGAGTTAGAATACTGGTTTGTATACACCTATTACTATTCCTAAGAAACCTTGGAGTGATATCAGCATGGATTTTGTTCTTGGACTTTTGAGGACAGCAAGAGGTAATTGTTCCATATTTGTTGTTGTGGATAGATTTTCTAAAATGACACATTTCATACCATGTAAGAAAACATCGGATGCAGTTCATATAGCAGATCTTTTCTTTAAGGAGATTGTCAGATTGCATGGATTACCAGGAAGTATCATCTATGACGGAGACAGTAAATTTGTAAGCTATTTTTGGAAAAGACTTTGGAAGAAGCTGAATACTGAGTTGAAGTTTAGTTCTACATTTCACCCATAGACTGATGGACAAACATAGGTTGTAAATAGAATTTTGGGTAACTTGCTAAGATGTTTAGTTGGTGACACACCAGGGAATTGGGATTTGATGTTAGCAGAAGTAGAGTTTGTATATAACAGTTCAGTAAATAGAAGTGCTGGAAAGACACCTTTTGAGATTGTTAATGGAACTCAACATAGAGGTATATCAGATTTGAGAGACATTGTTGGTGAAGAGAAAAGAAGTGTTGAAGTAGAAGAATTTGCAAAATTTATGAAAACAGTGCATGAGGATGTAAAGTAGAAGTTGGAGATAAGTAATCAAAAATACAAAGATGATGCAGACAAATCGAGAAGACATAAGAAATTTAAAGTTGGTGATGTTGTGATGGTTGATTTGAAGAAAGGAAGATTTCCTATTGGAACATATGAGAAACTGAAGATGAAGAAATTTGGTCCTTGTAAAATACTGAGAAGATTTGATAGTGGAAATTATTATGAAGTTGAACTACCTGATGACATGGATATATGACCAATATTCAACATTTTAGACTTGTATGAATATCATGAACCTGATGAAGAAATAACTGTACCAAGTGATTATCCTAAAAAGTAGATAGATGAAGTTGAGAAGATACTGAAATAGAGAGTTAGCAGAAGTACAAGAGGAAGGGAATACATGGAATATTTAGTAAAGTGGAAAAATAGATTGACAGAGGACTCATCTTGGATTTCTCAATCTAAGTTGCATTTATTTCAGGTTGGACCTAATACATAATTCAGGGAATCATTTCTTTTCAACCCCAGGTGTCTGATGTAGGAGGATCTTGGGTCCTTGGAAATCATTCTCAACCAAAAAGAAGTTTACTTATGTTTATGTTTTTTTCTTGTCTATCAAGTCCTGGATTTACCGATGGGTCTCTCTAACCTCTTTGCCTGACGATTTTTGGTGATGCTTTGCCCGACGGGTTTCGGTGATGCTTTGCTTGACGAGTTTCGGTGATGATTTTTCCTGACGTGTATTTTCCTGATATGTCTGACTTCTACACTTAATTTCCATGGTTGAATTAATGTGGGGTCTCTCATTGGGATCTGTGTGGACCTAAATCTAGGTCTCACCTTTGTAATTGAGCGCTGACTACTTTGTTGGACTCTTTTATATATTCTTTTGTATGTTCTTGGTTTAGCGATCAGTCTTAGAGAAAGAAGGCAAATGTTAAGATATTGAAGATCCGAGATCTCTGTTGTAAGAAGATCAATTGTAATACATTCTAATGTATATGGTCGTAACTAGGAAGGCCTTATAGCTTGACATGTATTGAGTTTGAATTATTAATGATAAAGATCTCTGCATTTCTCTTCTCTCACTTTGTTGTTGTGTAATTCCATCTTGTATCTGCAAGATGGTTGGTTTTGGGTGTGCCCTAGGCCCCATAGCTGAACCCCCTTGTATCACTGTGTCTTCTATAAGTCTAGTGCATGTATCAAGTATTAACAAGATGATCTAATTGTGCAACAACATCCAATACTTATAAAAAAGTGGGATCAAAGCTTGATTGCATGTTTAAATCAAGAAGGCAACGATGAGCGATGTGGGGAGGGGGATTGTTGGCAGTGATCTATCATCACTCATGGGATTCATGACATGGTTTAACATCCCCCTATGTCTTCTATAGGTCTAGTATTTGTATAAGGAATTAATAGGTTGATCTTTTTGTGCAACAACAACCACCACTTGTAATAGTTATGATCTACCTGGCTAGAGGATTTTAAACCTCAATAAACAATTTACCTTGTTAAAGGATTTTTGAAAAAAAAAGAACCTATTATAGTTCACCTAGTTAAGGGATTTTCCTTTCTACAAATATTGGGGAACAACAAGATTAGTGATCTATATGTAGTACTAATTTCTTATCAAATCTAAACTATTCTTTGTACTTTGTAACTTTTCTATTCTCTTTGTTTTTCATCTTTCTGATTGCAACCTAAAATTGAAATAAAAAATCCTAATCGCATTACCCACAACAACTACAACTTATTTCTTTTTTCAATATGATAAGTTACCAATATATATACATCTTGCACTGACATCAAACACACCAAAAACAATCTTTAAATGCTTTCCTGTGAAATAACCACATGCCAAAGTGTCAATCTTGATGAATAAAATGATTTATCATGACCATGTTAGATCAAGATAAGAACGACAAGTTATATCTCCAAAGTAGTCAAACATGTTTTGACATATTGAGTGTAAAACGGCAAATCAATCTTAAATGTTTGTATTGATCACATAAATATAAAAACATTTAATTCATATCCTCTATTCTACATCATCGTAACATTATAAATAATCGCACACTCTATATCGCCCACCGATCTATGATTTACCAAATGTTACTCAAGAACTCTTGAGTTCTTCCTGTCTAAATGTCTAAGACAAAAAAAACTCTTTCACCGATAAATCAAATGGGTTGTTGTTGGAACCACACTGCAATCTTAACATGTTGATTTTATATCTATGACAGCTCCTCATAATTTCACTTCTACAATGATCACCACCAAATCTATGTTATCACTATCTACCGATCTTCTCGACTTAGCCAATTTTATGCAATACCTCCTTAGTGATTGTGTCTTCCCTCCACCTATTTTATTCCATGATTGTACTAACTATATATATATATATAGAGAGAGAGAGAGAGAAGCAAGTTCTTCCATGCTATCTATAGTGCACATGTTTGGTAAGGAAGGTATTTCTTTTGCCTTCTTCACATTCAGTTGCATGACCTCTATTTTAGGGGATAAAGATGATTGAAGTTCTAGTAGAGTAAGAATTATATTCTCTTTCTCATTCTGAATCTTCTTAACCTTATGCTAAATTTTCTTTACCTAAATACAGTACGTACCAACTGAGCTTGACATAGGATCAAGCTTACTGCTTAGGTTCTCCAACTCCTTCTGATCTCACACTCTTCTTTTTTCCAAATCTTAAATAAAATCAAAATACCTTGATACTTTGGTAAATAATTACCTTCCTCAGTCATTGTAGACTTAACTTCCTTTATCAAATCTACAATTTGATCATGTCGACTAGTGTGGTCACTAATTCTTCTTCTTCTTCAACATCCTCTTCTTCCTCTTCTACAACAAGCATTGATTTATATCTCTTCTTTAAACTTGACTCTCCAAGTCTTAGTTTCCTTTTAGTATAAAGTTCTTCTTTAGTCTCTTTCAGAATAACCTCCTTACTTTCTACCACTTTCTCCTCTTCTTTCTCAGAAATTGATACTTCTTATGCTCTATAGGAAATAGTGAGGATGAATCAACATTACCTATAATGTCTATAATTTCAATCTCATCTCCACCTATTTGTGATAGACCAGTATGTTGTACTTCAATGTTAAGCACCAGGTTAGAGACATCATGAACAACATTCCCAATTAACTGATCGACGGAGAAAGTGTAATCTCACTACATAGGTTCATTTGATTTTGCATGAACTTTCTCTTCTTATGGTTCTACCTTATTTATTCTCAATAGTATCTTCCAAGTCTCTATAGTCTCACTATGAACATTTTTTGTGTCATCAAGTAGAATTCTAGCTTCTCTTCCCTTTATTTTAAATTTATTCTTATGAGCATCAATAATTATCTTAGCATCTTCAACAGATATTTTAGGTTGCACTTGGATTAGTGTTATTTCCACAATTTCTCTATCTAATTGTAATGCAAGACTCCATATAGCATCAATTAGATGATAGAGTTCATCAGAAATGCAAGAATGGATCTATAAATGTAATGCAAAATTTGTGAAAATGATACAAAATTTCATCCTCTCACTTCGTCTTGTCTTCATCACTACCCAAAGTATATCTTTTGCCAACTTGATCAAGTCTACCATTATCCACAATACATTTAGCAATATCCTCAATCGAAGGGGCATTCTTTGTCTCACCAGTCTTCTTTAGGTAAGAGACATACTTGTCTGATTCTATCCTTTCTTCCTCATCCTCTTCAGTTTCCTTCTAAACATCCTTCTCCTCTATGGATTTTCAATTTCTCTTGTAATTTTTCTTTGGAATAGGCGTTCTTTGACCTTTCTTTCTTTTTTATTCCACTTTAGAACTAAATCCACTAGCATTTGGTTTTCTCTACTTGCTCTTCACCTTAGTTTTCATTTCAGTTGCAGTAGTGCATGATGTTCCTGCAACACTACTACCAAACTTCTCTAATTTAGATACCATTTTCCTATTTTTTTCTTTCAACGACAGGTTTCTTCAATTCCTTTTGTGTTTTGCTAAATAGTTCATCATAGGTTCCAAACATGTTTTTTTTCTTGTCTAAGGGTTTTGACAACTCATCAACCTGTAGAGTTACTATATAACTCTTTACTTCATATACTATAGGATGAAGCCAATAAGTCCTAGATTTTACTATTTTTCCAATGCATGAATCAGTGTCTACTAAAAATAATATCATTCTTGTACTTATATACAATGGTAGCTATAATTATTTCTCATTTATGCATCTTAGATTGGAAATGTTTGAAATAAACCCACATGACATTGTTGAAGTTATATCCTAATTCTTTTATGAGTTTACTTATCTGAATAACTATCAGTTTGTCTTTTGAGCATGTAACATTACCTCTATTAGGGAAGAATTTTTGAACATAGAAAAACATACATACTAACTTAGTCCAACATACTTGACTGATTGCCTCTTATCTCCCTTTACCCTTTACGTTTTTTTCAAAACCTAACTTCTCATCATCTCACACAGATCATAAACTGAATCATCTTTAACAATCTGATAGGCAACATGGATAGCACCACGAGGCACATTGTTAACTCAACTGCAATGGTTAACTCTATAACCTATTAATATGGATGCAAAAATAACTTCCTATCCTTCGATACAGTCAATTTTGATATGACATCTTGTTTGGATTTGGTTAGTTGATTAACCAAATGAGTTTCCACCATTCTAAATGTACATTCCAATCTATGTACATAAAATATTATAACTTTGTGAATCATTGTCTTTGAAATATTGTGTCTTTTATCTAGCCATATGAATTTATCATCCACTCTTATTACCACATAGTGAGTCCAATCATGATGGAATTCAGCAGGATTATCAATTGTATAAGTTAAACCCTTCATTTTTAGATTTTAATGCTCATATTTCAACATGTCATTGATGAACATACTCTTGTATTATTTCTTGATAGCTTCATATCCTAGTTCTTCAATTATGCAATAGATATAGGACCAAACATCTTCAATCAACATTACTCCCTGAAGAATAGTGGATAGGACTCTTGATATATCAATCTCGGCCACTTTTATTTGATGTAGTTTGAATACACATGGAGGCACCTCATGGATGTTAGCTAGAATTTGGGTATCAAATTTCTTTTCCATTGTGACCAACTACAACAACACATTAAACTGATAATTTGCAATAGATTAGTTAGGGCTTTTGTGAAAATTTGATACGATTCAACTAGAAATATTATTCTCAAAGTAACCATTGCAGACAATAGCTCAATATAATTCTCAAATGCTCAAATGAAAGTAAAGTTCTGAAATAAAACTACTTTCCCTCTATTTATTGTTGAGAAATAGGCATTGCATACTTCAATGGTAGGAATAGTGTCATGTTATCAATTGATACGTATCCACCGGTTGGTACTCAACAAACAACAATAACCACTATCAAATAGATATTAGTAGTAAAATATAAGTACGTTCTACACAAAATCATAGAAATTTACACCATAATATGCATATAGATATTTACCACTCATGACTCTAGGGGATCAATAATGGATTTGTCTATAAGTTCCCCTCAGTAAAAATAATATGCTTACTTCACCGATGGACTCTTGACACTTCCTGAATTTTTGGAGTTCTTAGTCAAATCAGAATAATTTAGTTCACCTTTCTTCAGCCATGTATTCTTCATATCACTTCTTACATCATCAACATTGGTCATCTTCTTTCCTTTCCTATCCTTTAATTGATTATGAAATTAGTTCCTAAACCAACAATCTCTAACTAGATGACCTATCTTATGACAGAAAAAATGTGTCATGTGAGTTGACTTCCAAGGACCAGCATTACCTCTCATAGTTCTCATTTTTCAATTTACTGCCATGTGTCCATAGTTACCACATACTAAACATGTAGTGTTGAAATTTCTTTCCCTTCTAATAGTATTCACTAGTGTGACAGGTGACCTATGTGCCTACACCCTTGACTTGCAATCTCAAGCTTTGTATCCATATTTTTTGCATTTAAAACAATATCAATAATATTTATCAATGTCAGATCTACTGCTTGACCTTGATCTACACTCAAATGCAGCATGACCAAAATTATGATATTTATAGAAATAACCATTAACAAAGTGAGGTTTATTCACTCATTTTCTCCTATACACATTTGTGGTATGACCAAGCTTTCCACAATTATAAAAAGTTGGTTTGTTAGGTTTATTACCTAATTTTTTGTATCTAGGTTCTGATCTTTCTGTTTCTCCTTAGGTTCAAATTTAGATGACTCGCTGATTTAAAATTTTCCTTCTCTTGTATATCCTAGAATAGTTGTGTCTTTGTGTCTTCTTTGGCTCTTTATTTTTTCATCAAGATTTTGTGATCTTTCATTGTATTGATCCAGCTTTTCAATTGCTTCTTTCTCAGCTTTCAGATACTTGTTCAATATCTCATTCATCTATCTAATCCTTTCATTCTCACCTATTACTTGTAGATTCTCTTTAGTAGTATCTTTCATTTGAATTTGATATTAAGAAAATTCTTGTCTTGGGTTAACCAGCTCTTGATCTTTTGTCCTGTAGGGCATCATAAATATTTTTCTTTGCAGATTCGACAGTCTTCTTTGTATCTTCAATTTTTCCTTTTACTTCAAGGACTTCACACATCCTTACAAAATTAATTTCAAGCTTTCTTTTCAAATTAGCCACATTTTTTTTGAGACCTTTGTTATTACTCAACAAATATATAATTGCCTCCTCAGACTCGTTAGATGTACTACCTTCAAATAGTTGTTCTATGTAGTCTCTAGGATTTTAGTTAATTGCTTAACAAGTTCTCTCCTTTTAGAAAGTGACTTCTTAAACTGATCCTGCAACTAAATGATCATCTTGTTTGCATACTCAAGTTGTATCTCATACCTATATCCATCCATGATAGTGGATCCTTTCCTCAATCTATTAGGCTTATTACCAAGAGGACTAACAATTTGATACCAATTATTTTAATTATTAGGTACTGAGAGGGGGTGGGGTGAATCAGTTCAAATGGGTAGTAAGAAAATTCAACCACTGATCTAAATAATACAAGAATTAATTTCCAAACCACAAAGCATATAACAGATGAAAACACATTAAATAAATTAATATCAAGCATCCACAATTCATCACACATGACACAAATATTTTATCATGAAAACCATTTTTTAGAGGCAGAAAACCATGGTGGGAATGACACCCAAAATCCCAATATTGCAATAAATTATTTTTCCCGTTTGTGAGCTGCAAATACCCTTTCTAAGGGTTCACTGTATTTAGAGTGACTAGTAGAGTGTTACAAGTATAGTCATATCAGTTATGATATACTGCGCTAGATAATTTCAAACCTCAATAAAGAAGTTGCCCTGTTAAAGGATTTGCAAAAAAAAACCTATTTGAGTTCACCCAGTTAAGGAATTTTTCTTGTTGCAACTATTAGGGAACACCAAGATTAGTGATATAGATGTAGCACTGATTGCTTGTCAATCCAATATGCTCTTTTTACTTTGTAAATTCTCTCTCATCTCTATATATCATCTTTCTGATCACAACCGAAAATTGAAATCACAAAACCCTAATTGCATCACCCACAACAACTACAAGTTATTTCTATATTCAATATGAGAATTCCCAAATTTATATACAACTTGCACTGACATCAAACACACCCAAAATAATCATCAAATACTTTCCTGCAAATTTCATATTCTTGATGAATAAAATGAGTTATCATGATCACATTCGATCAACATAAGATCTAAAAGTTATATCTCCAAAGTAGTCAAACACATTTTGATTTCTCTAATGAAAGACCTCAAATACATCCTAAATTTTTTCCTCGATCACATAAATGCCAAAAAATTTAATTCATAACCTCTGTTCCAAGTCATCATAACATTAGAAATGATTGCACACATTATAATGCTCATTGATCAAACAAATTATTTGTTGTTGGAACCACACTACAATATAAATGTGTTGATGTTGTATCTATGACTGCTCCTCATAATTCCACTTCTACCAGGATCACCACCAAAGTGATGTTCTCACTATCTATCGATCTGCTAGACTTAGCCAATTTTCTACAATACTTCCTTAACGATTGTGTCTTCACTTCAACTATTTTATTCCATGATTGTACTGACTTAATTTCCATCAATGACAACCAAATAAGTGACTCCTTATGATTGCACCTCAATATCCATAACAATACAAACCCTATAATGGTATCATTGAAAAGGATAAAAATTAGTTAGTAATAAATTCAAATATATATTTTAAAATAAGTCACTATAGTGACCAAGGCATCATTAAATTCTTGTGACGAGGGCAATTAAAATAAGTTTGTAACAACAAGCCTTTTTTTTCATCCTTGATTTAGGATACAATATTGTGAATAACACAACACTTAGCACATAGTGCGAAGGTTGTGTTGAGAAAATTAAGCATTTAGGAAGCATTAATGATATGAAAGGGACATGCCATAATTCATGACATGTATAATGTTGCACTTTTGATATGATCATTTTGAAAGATTTGGGTTTCATTTTAAACCCTAGCATGAAGGAGCAAGGGAATGACATTGCAAAGTTTTTTTGGGATCTTGGTTGTTTGCCAAACAACTTTGTAGAACATTTTTTAAAGGTTGTGAAGATAGTTTGAAAGATGTTTGAAAGAGTTTTGTTTCATAGATTATGAGATTTAGTGAAGAAATTATCAGCCCCTATTCAACCGAGTATTTTTTTTTCTTGATTCTCTTTTAATCACATTCATTATTAGAAAAAAAAAATAGTTTTCTTTTCTTGGTTTTGCTTATATCTTTGTTAAAGAGTTTATGTTTTTTTGTTGACTCTAGTTACAGTTATCCATTCAAGTCATTGCATTTGTGCTTAAAAGGTTATCAAAAATAGTATAGACATTTTTTGAATATGAGCTTTTGCTACACTACGTAAACATTATCTAATTAGGGCTTCGTTAAATCCATGTTTGTATTCAAGTCAATGGTTTTTCAGTTTAATCACACCAAACCCAAGTTAGGTTTGTGGTGCAGGAGCAACCCCCAATTCATCCACTATAAGCACACTAGTGGACCCAAGAATAAAGGGTTATGGTACTGTTAGGATCTATGATCTAATGTCATGAATAAGTCCTATTTGTAAGGCAAGGGGACACTAGGTGACCTTATAAACCTAGTGGTCTACCTTAGTCATTTTTGGGACAATTTTAGGTAGATTGGGCTAGAGTAGTCTCTAGGACAGCTAAGGAAGGTTGAAAATATTAATTTAACTTTTCTAAGGTATTTTTTGGAGTCTAGAGAGAAAAATTTGCAAGTTTAGTAACATTAGATATCTTTTGTAAAAAGTTGTGAAATATTGTCAATGTTGCATAATACAACTTCTTGTCAAAAAGGGCAAATTTTGAATCCCAACATTCACAAATACTTTTTTCAGTTAGAAATGTTTGGGAAATGTATGAAAAGGTTGAAAAACCTTACTCCATGGTTAGAGTGAGCCTATTGTAAAGTTTTCATAAAAAAATCAATAAAATTCAATTGTTTTCTATAAATCCAATTATATTTTGATCTGTACGGATCCCAATGCACCATTGAAGCATTATGAATGTTTTTCTAGTGTCTTACTAGGAATTTTCAATTTTTTTTAAGTCTTTAAGTGTAGGGGAACGAAATATATCCTATTTTGATTAGTCACTGGTCGTAGGAAGGCCCTAACTAGGGTTTCAAGACAAAATTCCTCTTTCCCAGAGACTCCACCATGGGAAAAATATAATACTTGGTGGAGAGAAATGAGGGAGGATTTATTTTAATACTTTTGTGTTCTTATATCAGGAGGAAGTTGGAAGAGAGAGAAAACACTAAACCCTCTAGACATGCATCTAGATGTGATTGTCAAGAATTTGGTTGGTGAAGCACAACTTGGGCTACGGGTGGAATGAAGACCTAAATCCTTTGATTTAGTAGTTTGGTATGATCCCACAAGAATTCCAATTGGAAGGATTGGAAAGTGAATCGAAATTGAGGCCCTTGCTTTGGAAAAGTGACCTAATTACTCAATTAGGCCTAGGAGGAAATTGTGAACAACAGAAGTTAGGAGATTTATTAGGAGTCATAACTTAGAGGGTGTTTTTGGTAAGTGTATTGGAACATTTGAGGGTGTTTAATACTTTCTTTGGTTTACTTCCATGCAAGTTTCCTTCATTAATCCATTTTTTTCTCATTTTAGCCCTATATAGGCTTGGGTGTCTAAATTGTGTCTCAGAGTTGTTTAAGTGTGGGATTTGTCATTTATTACATATAAATAAGGTTTATAACCTTGTAGAAATCCTATTCCATCCCTGAATTGATTGGCTCTAATTGTGGCTTAAGAATACCTTAAGGGTAGTGAAGACTAGGAATTGAATCTAGTCTTGTATGTGTGAGTTTTGGGAACTCTGACATGGCCCTAGATTGTATGGTGTATAGAAGGTGTCTTAGACCTTTGAGAGATTGTTTGGTATAGTTTGGGGCTTTGCTAAAAGTGGTATTTTAGTCACTAATAGATCTTTGGAGGAAGACAAGTTGCAACCATGTTGGATGGTGGAGAAGACTGTGAAATTCAAAATAGGATGACCAATGCAGAACTACTAAGAGTGGTGAAAGAACATGATGTAGAGAGGAAATTGATGAGGTAGGAAATGGAAAGGCTTAAGGAAAAATTCAAGAGAGGGAGTAGTGGAAACTCTGGATTTGAACAAGAGGGGAGTGAAGAAGAAACCCCTTGGCAGGAGGATGAAGAAAAAGTCTTGGCAGAACAAAGGCTACTCTTGAAGACTTTGAATCCATGGGGAAAAGGACCTTGGATAATAAAATTGATCTACCTATCTATAGTTGCAAGATGGATCCAGAAGAAGTCATGGATTGGGTTGATGCACTCTGTAGTTTCTTTTACTATGAGGAGATACCAGAGCATCAAATAGTTAAGATAGCCAAGTCCAAGTTGAAGGGATTTTCCCTAACTTGGTGGAAATTAACTCAAGAAAAGAGGCTGAAGATGGATAAGAATCCAGTGGGCACATGGAAAAAGATAGTGACCTTGGTGAAGGAAGCCTATGTTCCTAAAGACTATGAAGTTCAACTTCATAGGAAGAGACAATTTTAAGGAAAAAGGAGATGGACATCTCAAGCTATACTGAATAATTCCATAAAATTACCATGAATTCTAAGTTAGTGGAACCAAAGAGTGTCAAACTTTCTAGGTATATGCAAGGTCTAAGGATAAACATTCAAGGTAAACTAGCTTTATGTTCCCCTACTATTGTCCAAAAATGCTATCAATTAGCATTGAAAGTTGAAGAAAATATCAAGAGGAAGAAAGAGAAAATGGGAAGAGGGAGAGGCTAGAGAGACTTTGGAAATAGAGGAAGAGGACAAAACATTGGGAGAGGAATAAATCCTAGGAACTTTGGAGAAACCAGTCAAGAGAACTCTTTTAGATAAAGTACCTCTAGAGGCTCCTATAGAGGGAGAAGAGGAGATTCAAGGGGAAGGTTTGGAGGGATAATTTTAGGAACTCCAAGGTGTTATAGATGTAACCAACTAGGGTACTTAGCATCCAAGTGTCCAAAGAAGGAAAGTAATCAGGAAGAGAGTAGGACAAACATAGTCAGGGAAGAAGAGAACCAAGGACACAATACACATGGGTCTTATGCACCACCTGAGGAAGGATAAGTCCTCATGATGAGGAGGAAATTGTTGAATGCTCCAAGAACTCAAGTACCCCCTCAGAGGAAGAGTCTATTCATAACAACCTGGAAGGTGGGAGACAAAGTCTGCAAGATGGTGATTGATAGTGGGTCTATGGACAACTTAGTGTCAGAATAAGCAGTAAAGAAACTAAATTTGATAAGGGTCCCACATCCAAACCCCTACAAGGTTTCATGGTTCACAAATAACCAACAAACCATCATAGAGGAGAAAGTATGGGTGGAGTTCCAACTTGGAAAGTACAAAGACAAAGTTCTATGTGACTTGCTCCCATGGATGCCTACCATTTTCTACTTGGGAGACCTTGGAAATATGATGTGGAGGCTCACCATGATGGAATATTTAACCTATTAAATCAACTACAAAGGAGAAAAGGTAACTTTCTTACCCTTATCTAATTCTACAGAAGTGCAAAAAGATCCTAAATTTTGTTTTGTAGGTGCAAAAGAGTTTTTGAAAACTTTAAAAGAAGAAAATACCCCTTGTTATGCCTTAGTCATTTTACCTAAGGATAGAAGACCTAAGAAGGTTGATAAGGAAGTGAAACCCCTAAGAATATTAGGCCCTAAAGAAGTAGAAGACCTAATTGAATAGTGCAATGACATTATGACAAAGGATTTGTCTAATGAATTACCCCCAATTAGAGATATAAGCCACAATATAGACTTGATCCCAGGAGAAACTCTACCAAACAAAAGTAGCATATAAGTTGACCCCCGAGAAAAACAAGGAGATGGAAAAATAGATCCATGAACTCCTAGATAAGGGATTGATAAAGGAATTTCAGTCCTTATGTAGTACCTACTCTTTTTGCTCCTAAGAAGGAAGGCAAGTGGAAATTGTACACTAATTCCAGAGAAATAAATAGAATCCCAATTAGGTATAGGTTTCCTATTCCTAGGATAGAGGATCTATTGGATCACTTAGGAGGTGAAAGATGTACTATTCCAAGGTGGATTTGAAAATTTGTTACCACCAAATTAGGTTTAGGGCTGGTGATGAGTGGAAAACTTCCTTTAAGACCAATGAAGGCTTTTATGAGTGGACGGTGATGCCCTTTGGCCTATAAAATGCTCCTAGCACATTCATGAGTCTCATAAATGAAGTGCTCAAACAATTCCTTGGAAAAAATTTCATAGTGTACCTTGATGACATCTTTATTTTTAGCAAGAATAGGGAAGAAAATTTGTAACATCTTAACTTGGTCCTAAAGATATTACATGAAGAGAATATTTTTATAAATTTGGAGAATTGCATTTTTATGTAGGAAGAGCTTGTATATTTGGGATTTGTGATCTCAAGAGGGAACATCAAAATGGACCTTCAGAAGGTAGAAGCCATCTTGAGTTGGCCTTCTCCTAGGACAATGACTGAAGTTAGAAGTTTTCATGGGCTTCCATCTTTTTATAGAAAGTTCATTAGGAATTTCTCTCAGTTGTGTGCTCATATCCTTAAAACCATTAAGGGTGGAAAAAAGTGCAAGTTTTCATGGAACAAAGATGCGGAATAAGCCTTCCAAATGCTGAAGAAAAAGGTAATGGAGAAGCCTATCCTAGTGTTTCCCAAATTTGAAAAGATATTTACCATTGAATATGATGCTTGTAACCTAGCTATAGGGGATGTCTTGAGCCAAGAAGGGAGACCTATAGCCTTTTTCATTGAGAAACTAAATGAAGCAAAGAGAAAATACTCCTCTTAGGACTTGGAACAATATGCCTTAGTCCAGTCATTGAATAAATGGAGGCACTACCTCCTACCAAAGGAATTTGTGGTCTTCACAGGAAACCAAGCATTGAGTTTCTTGAACAGCCAAGACAAACTAAGCCATAAACATATGAAATGGGTGGAATCAATACAATAATACACCTTTTCTAAAAAACAAAAGAAGGGAATTGCCAATAAGGTGTAAGAAGCATTGAGAAGAAGGACTCTACAAGTGCAAGAAATCCAACTTCAAAGTGTAGGGATTGATTCATTGAAGGATATGTATAAAGATGATCATGATTTCAGTGTTATTTATCAATTATGTTCTGACCTTTTTAAGGTTGATCATGTTGAGTATGCAAATTAGTTGATCCGAAATGGTCTACTGTTCAAAGGACACCAGTTATGCATCCCAAAGTGTTCAATGAGGGAGAAAATAATTAGATAAATTCATGTAGGCATCACGAGAGGGCATTTTGGTTTGGATAAGACTTTAGAATAGGTGAGAAGATTCTACTATTGCCCAAAACTTTAGACAAAAGTAAGTAAGATTGTGTAGACATGCACCATCTGTCAAAGAGCCAAGGGTACACCTACAAATGTAGGGTTATACCAACCCATACCTAGTCCTACAAGGCCTTAAGAGAGTTGCAGCATGGACTCAATCATGAGATTACCTAGAACACAAAAAGGGTGTGATAGCATCTATGTGGTAGTGGACAGGTTTAGTAAAATGGCCCAGTTCATCCCTTGTAATAGTACCAATGATGCATCATCTATTGAAAATCTATTCTTCAAATAAATTGTGAGGATACATGGTTTACCTCAAACCATTTTGTCTAACAAAGATGTAAATTTTATTGGTCACTTTTGGAGGACCTTATAGAAAAGGTTAGGGACCAATATAAGTTTTAGTTCTTCGTACCATCCAAAAACAGATGGGAAGATAGATATTGTCAACAAGTCAGTTTGAAATCTACTTAGGTGTCTGAAAAAATAGTATGGTGATAAGTGGGATTCATTCATACCTTAAGCAGAGTTTGCTTTCAATGAATCACTCAAAAGGATCACAGGGAAGAGTCCCTTCCAGATTGTGTATGGTAAAATTCCAAGAGGCATCTTGGAACTCAAAGAAATTCCACCAAACACTCTAGTCAGTGCTCATGGAGAAGAGTTTGGAGAGAGTATGAAAGAAATTCATGACTCACTGAGATTGGCACTTGAAAAGAGTGAAAAAAAGTATAAAAAATCCAAGGACAAACCTAGGAGGGATTTCCAGTTGGAGGTTGGAGACTTGGTGTGGGCATATTTGAAAAAGGAAATATTTCCTAAGGGCAAGCACACTAAACTACTCATGAATAGAGTAGGACCATGTCTAGTGTTGAAGAAACATGGGTTGAATGCATATGAGACTGAAATACCCTCACACCTTGGTATCTCACCCATATTTAATATTTATGATATAACCCCCTACAAAGGTGATGTGAATGCAGGTTCTGAAGTGTAGGTAGAAGAACTTGAAGAAGATGTTGCAAGGATACCTTCTCATGAACCAAAGAAAATTAACAAGATCTTGGATTCAAATATCATTAAACAAACAAGGGAGAATGTTTACAAGAAATACTTGGTCAAGTAGCAAGGATGTCTTGAAGAATAATCTATATGGATGGATGAAAAAGAGATACAGAGACATGGCTCAAGTTTAGAAGACCTCATCTCAAGAGGACTTGAGATCAATGCACGCCGAGAGTATGGTGTAGGAGAAAACCCAAAATCATCCACTATAAGAACAATAGTGGACCCAAGAACAAATTTTTATCGTAATTATTGGATCTAGGATCCAATTTCATCAATAAGTCCTATTTGTAAGGCAAGGGGACACTAGGTGATCTTATAAACCTAGTTGTCTACCTTAGTCATTTTTGGGAGAATTTTAGGTAGATTGGGATAGAGTAGTATAGGACACCTAAGGAAGGTTGAAAATGTTAATTTAACCTTTCTAAGGTAATTTTTGGAGTCTAGACACAAAACTTTGCAATTTTAGTAACATTACACATCTTTTGTAAAAAGTTGTCAATGTTGTCAATGTTGCATAATGCAACTTCTTGTCAAAAAGTGAAACTTTTGAATCCCAATGTTGAAAACCACTTTTTTTGGTTGGAAATGTTTTTGAAATATATGAAAATATTGAAAAACCATACTCCATGGTTAGACTTGACCTATTGTAATTTTTTCATACCAAAATAATAAAATTCAACTATTTTTGTCTAAATCCAACTGTATTCTGAATTGTACGGATGTGTACGGATATCAATGCACCATTGAAGGATTCATAAAGTTTTTATAGTGTCTTATGAGTATTTTTCAAGTGTTTTTAAGTCTTGAAGTGTAGGGGAATGAAAGGTATCCCATTTTGATTAGCCACTGGTCGTAGGAAGACCCTAACGAGGGTTTCGAGACAAAATTTTGCTTTCCTAGAGACTCCACCATGGGAAAATATAAGCCTTGGTGGAGAAAGGAGGGAGGATATATTTTTAAAATTTTTTGGTTTTAGATAAGGAGGTAGTCAATGGAGAGAGAAAATACTAAACCCTCTGGACAGGCATCTAGATGTGACTGTCCAGAATTTTGTTTTTGAGGGACACCTTGGGCTAGGGGTGGAATGAAGACCAAAATCCTTGGATTTAGAATTTCTTTATGATCCCAAAAGAATTCAAACTGGAAGGATTGGAAAGTGAATCTAACTTGAGGAACTTGCTTTTGAAAAGTGACCTAATTGCTCAATTAGGCCTAGGAGGAATTTGTGAAGAACAGAAGTTAGGAGATTGGTCATGAGTCCTAACTTGGAGGGTGTTATCAGTAAGTGAATTGAAGCATTTAAGGGTAGTTAAGACTTTATTTGCTGGAATTCCATGTAATTTTCCTTCATTAAACAATTGTTTCTCCTTGTAGCCCTATATAGGCTTGGGTGTCTAAATTATGTGTCAGAGTTGTGTAAGTGTGGGATTTGTATCTTATTACATATAAATAAGGTGTCTAACCTTGTATAACTCCTATTTAATCCCTGAATTGATTTTTTCTAGTTGTGGCTTAAGAATACCTTTAGGGTAGTGAAGACTAGGAATTGAATCTAGTCTTGTATGTGTGGGTTTTGGGAACTCTGATAGAGCCCTAGATTGTATGGTGTATATAAGGTGGCTTGGACCTTTGAGAGATTGTTTAGTATAGATTGGGGCTATTCTCTAGTTTTTAGTTTTGTAAAAATAATAATTTTGCTCTTGTCTACACCTATTCTATATCTATTCTTTTCGAAACCCTAGTTGAGGATTCTTGATTTTGCTTACTTTTGAATAAACCCTTGAGTCATGTCTGCTCTAGTTTTCTTAACTCGGGGTATGCAAATTTATTTTATCATGTTTTGGGTCTCTCTTCTTTTCAAGAGTTGCTAAAAAATTTTTTTAAGTATGACCATGTAGTAATAATCTTTTTTTCTCTCAAGGTTTTATTAAGAGTGATGACATGTAATTGATTGAATGCTTTAAGATGTTAAGTTAATCACTGAAATGTACAAGGATAATGAAATACATTAAATTAGTTAATGGATTGTATTGTCATTGATGTCAAATTGATATAATCTAAATGGTTATAATCAAAGTGTCAAAGACTTTAGAGAATCAAAGAGAAAAATATTATGATTTAAGTAATGCATTAAAGAAAAGCATTCACAATATGACTTTAAACACTAATGGTCAGAGGACACCAATGGATAGAGATCACTGAAAGTCAAGTCACAATGATGCCTAAGAAAGAACACCGATGAGCATTAGCGACAAGAAGAATCACAAGCATAATCGATGGCTAGAAACATAGTGTAAACCGAAGGAGGAGCCCAAGGAGAACTAGAGTGTTGACCGAAGCTATCAAAGAGTTAAACACCAAAATTAACTTGAGTTCAAAAACAACCAAATATCTAGCTTGAAGAGATAAATATGGAGTTAACTGGTAGATATCTTTATTCTCATCGACAAGATAAATCCAAGAGATAAGTAATGGATTTAAACCTATTTTGTCTAGTTTGCAAGAAGATCTCTGCGAGATAAAATAAGAGTTTTGCTTTAAATCTAATTGGTGAGAGTTGTGGATCATGCAAAGATCAAGAAAATAAGGAAACTAACAATGGTGATATCATGTCTATAAAGAGAAAAATCAATTCATTATGAATTGTGGTGGGTGAATGAATGAAAAGATGATGCTAAAGAGATATTGATGAATATAAATGTCATACAGTCCTTATCAACAAGTGAAGGAAAGAGCTAAAGTTTTCTACGGACACCAAGAAACAGAGCATAGCATCACCAAGAAGAATCAAAGTGGAGAAAAGGTATAAACTGAGATATATTGATCATAATAGTTTTATGAGATTATAATAGATCTGAAAATCTACAAGTATAAGTTGTATATGTGAACATATCATATTGTTTCAGTTTAACCATTGATTCAGAAAGTCTCTAAACCAAACAGGATTTAAAGATCCTTTCTATATTGAGATACATCTACAAGAGTATCAAAAATTTTGATCATGAAGATAGCATGAGATGCCAGATACCTATTGATAGGCCAAGTGAGTGTTTGATCAAGGAATGTAGCATAGAGGTGTCAGGACCTATTGATAGGCCAAGTGAGTGTTTGATCAAGGAATGTAGCATATATATGCCTGATATGAAGTGACAAAATAAACTTTTAAATCCTCTAACAAGGTCACACCTAAAAGTGTGTTTGTAACATTTAACAGGGTTGGCTCTTCACCGAGCTCACTTCCGAAGAGTGAAAATTTTGGGTTACTGGTCCCAAGTGGTTTTTCCCTTAATAGGGTTTCCATGTTAAAAATTCATGTGTCAATGTGTTAATGAGTCATTACTTTAGTGTTTTGCATTACACATAACTAGATTGATTGGTATACTCTAGATAATTTATTGTCTTTCGGTAAATTAACAGACTCCTATTCGTTAAACTTACAATAGAAGGTTTAACAAAGCAATCTGAGCAGTAGTAATTTGATAAAATAATTTGGAGGCATTCATCTTATAGGACTAAAGATAACTAGAGGCTTAATATTGTGGTACTAAGTTTTTGGGTTTACTATTGGCATATTTTTAGGCCATGAATTCACTGCCCCTCTCAATTATTACTAACAATTGGTATCATAGCTTGTGTGCTTAGAAAGGGAGTTTAACATCTCAAGAAAAAGCTCACAAGATGAACAAACGAGATGTGACCAAGTTAAAAAAATAAAAATTTGCATCATGGAAAAGAAGAATAAAACTCCACCTATCAGGTATTGAAAATGATATTGTTCAATACTTAGATACTGAATATGTGTTTCTGACAGGACCTCACACTCTTGAGCAATTAAGAGTAAAGTATGATCATAATTGCATGATGATAGAACTTCCATCATCACTCTCTAATGTTGAGTTTGAAGATGTCAAAACCCACACCTTTGCAAATAAAATGTGGGATAATTTGAAGCTACTACATGTAGGAGATGCCAATATACTAAGAGAAAAGGAAGAAATCCTAAGAGGGAGGTTTGATGACCTAAGGATGAAAGAAGGATAAAACATCACTCAGTATAGTTGTAGACTAAAAGAGGTAGTAAATGATATCTGAGGAATTGGAGGTGTACTTGAAGAGGAGAGAGTGGTAAGTAAAATATTAAGAACCCTACTTCCTATATATGCTATTAGAGTTTCAACTATTCAAGAAATGAGAGCAGTTTCAAATAATATAGTTACTATAGATAGTCTGATTGGTAGACTAATTTCATTTGAAATCAATAACTTTGACAATAGTGTCTTACCATCTATAGAATTTACATTCAAATCTTCTCTAAAGATAAGTAACTCAAGTCATAAACATGGTGTTAGAAATGATAGTGACAGTGATAATGAGGATCAAGGACTTAATGAGATTAAAGTACTTATGGATAGAAGATTGCAGAGAGGAAAAGGTAGACACAAAGGTAAATTACCACTTGTATGTTTCAATTTTAAAAAGGTTGAACACTTTGCTGCAAGATTCCCAAACCAAAGAAAAGATGATAGAGGAAATGACATATCATATGAGAAGAAGTTTGATAAAAATATTAATAGAGATTACCGGAGAAATTGACAATCTGACAAGAGAGATACCCGAGACTACAAGGAAAAAGGGAAGAAATCTTGTTACCTATCTGAGAAGAGAGTTGATGACACTGACACCAAATTAGAAGAAGACATCGAGATTTTATTTGTAGACATGAAGGATGATTCAGATGAAGATGAAGAAAGGTATGTAGGAACTGCACTCATATCTAAAGTTAGTAAAAATGATGTCTGGATCATAAATAGTGGCTGCACTCACCATATGACCGATGCTAAACAAAAGTTTGAGACTTTTGAATACTATAATGGTGGTAAATAGTGAGAATGGGAAATGATACACCTTATCCAGTTGAAGGTAAATGAACCATAATGTTGAATAACCTGATAAAATGTGAAAATGCATACTGGGTAAAAGGATTGAATTATAATTTTTTAAGTGTTTCACAACTGAACAATTCAGGTCACATAGTAACATTTGAAAATAAGAAGGCAAAGATCTACAATGAATCGTGAAGGTTGATTGGTACTAGTGAGCAGACAAAAGGTAACCTTTTCTATCTTGATGACACTAACACCACTTGTCTAATGGCTAGAAATGAAGACATATGGTTGTGTCACAAAGGATTGTGTCATGTGAACTTTGAGAACATGATAAAGATAAGAAACAAAAGGAATGTCATAATCTTACCGAGCATGACTAAGCCTGAGCATATCATGTGCATAAATTGTCAAAAAGGTAAGATGACAAAGTCTAGTTTAAAAATTAAAACACATACATCTAATCCAATTCTAGAATTAGTCCATACAGATCTATGTGGACCTATGATGAAAAAGAGCTACTATGGAGATAGGTATTTTATTCTCTTTGTTGATGATTATTCTAGAGTGATGACAATCATGTTCTTAAAAGATAAATTAGAAGCATTTAAGATGTTTAAATGGTATAAAGAAATGGTAGAAAAACAAAGTGAAAATAAATTAAAATGCTTAAGGTCAGATAGAGAAGAGGAATTTAATTTAGAAGAATTCAATGACTATTGTAATGGGCATGGAATTAAAAGATAGGTTTCAGCACCAAGAATGCCACAACAAAATGGTATTGCTGAAAGGAGAAACATATCAATTGTTGAATGTGCAAGAACATTGATGATTGAGAAAAGGATCACTCAAATGTTCTGGGGAGAAGCTTTCAGTACTATTTTCTACACATTAAACAAAGTACAATTGAAGAAGGACATAAAGAAGACACCCTATGAGCTTTGGTATGGTCATACACCTAATGTAAGTTACTTCATAATCTTTGGTAGTCAATGTTATATTTTGAAGGATGATAGAAATAGAAAACTTGACTGCAAAAGTGAATAAGGTATCTTCCTAGGGTACTCAACCAAAGTAAGGCTTATAAATGTCTTAACAAATCATCTAACAAAATCATTGAAAGTGCAAATGCGAAAATAGATGAATTTGCAGAAAAGAATGATAAGGAAAGAAAAAGGGAACTAGAGAAATACAATAGGATTGTTTATACTGAACCTAATACTCTCCCTGAGAAATAGTATGTCGCTCCCAAGCATCAAAAAATTACACCCGATCATCAGGCTGCAATTACCGAAAATTAGGAAAATCTTCAAGATGATGTTCCGAACAATGGAAATGAGAACGAAGGTCAAGAAGATGATTAGATTGATGAACACAGAGATGAACTAAAACATGCCAAGTATGTCAGAGGACATCATCCACAGAATCAAATCATAGGAGACAAGAAGGCAGGAATAAGAACAAGAAGTAAGTCACTAAACACCAGATGTTTACTTTGTGATTTTGAGCCTAAATCTGTTAGTACTGCACTTGAGAATGAAAAATGGATCAATGTTATGAATGAATAAATAGGACAGATTGAGAAGAAAATTACATGGACACTAGTACCGAGACCAGATGACAAGATTGTCATCGCTACCAAATGGATATTCAGAAACAAGCTTAATGAGAATGGAGAAGTCACTAGAAACAAATCAAGATTAGTATGCAAGGGATATGCACAAGAAGAATGTATTGATTATGGAGAAACCTTTACACTCATTTCTAGACTAGAATGAGTTAGAATCTTACTTTCTTATGCTACATTTAGAGAATTCAAGATATACCAGACGGATGTTCATTGCATTCCTAAATGGAATACTAGAAGAAGAGGTATACATTGAACAAGTAGAAGGGTTTGATGATCTAGACAAGAGAGACATGCTATTTAGACTACATAAAGCCTTGTATGGATTGAAACAAGCACCAAGAGCTTGGTATATTGAAATACTTCAGTCATATCTCATTAACATAAAATTTATTAGAACAAGTGAAAATAGCAATCTGTACTTAAAAGAAGATACCGATGGTAATATTCTGATTACTGAAAAAAATTTTGATGATATTATTTTTGGGAAAAATGAATTGTTATGCAAATCCTTTGCTAATGAAATGAGCAAGGAATTTATAATGTCTATGTTTTGAGAGATCAAATTCTTTCTTGGTCTATAGATTCTTCAACAAGATGTAGGCATATACATCACTCAGTCCAAATACATCAATTAAGTGTTGAAGCTATTCAAGATGGAAGATTCCAAACTAGTTGGAACACATATGACTACCGGATGTAAGATGAAAAAAGAAGACAAATCCAACGAGGTAAATCAGACCTTATATAGATTAATGATTGGAAAACTAATGTATGTTCTTCACAGAAGACCAGATATAGCACATGTAGTTGGAATGGTTGCAAGATTCTCTGCTAATCCCAAAGAATCACATGTGACTATTGTCAAGAGAATTCCAAGATATCTGAAGAACACCGAGGAATATGGCTTATGGTACAAAAGAGAAGGAAAATTTGAGCTACATATCTATATAGATGCTAATTGGACAAAAAACATTGATGACCAAAAGAGCACAACTAGAGGAGCATTCTTCATGGGTGGCAAACTTGTCACATGGATCAGCAAGAAGCAAGGATGCATCTCTCATTCTACTACAGAAGCAGAGTATGTAGTTGCTGCTAAAAATTGCTCCAATATTGCATGGATCAAACAATTTCTAGAAGGTATGAATATGAATATCCTTGAACCAGTAATTATCTTTTTTGATAATACCAGTGCAATTAACATTTCTAAGAATCCAGTCATGCACGCTAAGACTAAGCATATTCCTATAAAGTATCACTATCTAAGAGAACAAGTGAAAGCAAAGGAAGTGACAGTGGAATATGTTCAATCAAAGGAATAGTTAGATGATATATTCACCAAGCCATTACTGATATCATTTGAGTATCTGAGAAAGAGACTAGGGGTCCAACCCTTGTCTATTGGCCAGTAAGCTGACTAGGAGGTTGCATCACCCTATACCAAATTTGGAGATCATTCATGTTGATGCAAACACTAAGATGGATAGAAACAAATATATCTCTACATAGAAAGGTAAATATTTGCACCAAAAACTAGAGACATTGTATTGCTGATGGATACATAAATTGAAGTAATATATTATGTAAAGGGATAGAACATGATATAGATGATTATTTTGTTTTTCATTGTTTTCAAAGGGAGAGATGATCTAAAGGGAGAGATGATTCCATTATGATACAAAGGGAGAGATGATCTCATCGTGATAAGGCAGAGATATGATAAAGGGGGAGATTATATAATTATCCATAAAGAGAAGTTCTTGAGAATCAGGATGGAAGAGTTATTTAATATTCTAAGGGAGAGAAATTGATTACATATGAAATATCCATCTAAGGGAGAGAGTTCAGAAAAAGAGGAAGATTGATGTCAAAGGAAAAAGAGATTATCAAGAAGAGGAACAATCAAGGCAGAGCACATATCAGAACAGAGATATCATATGATACATCTATCAAGAGAAGGGATTAAAGATTGATGATATACCATTCTGCATGAATCAAATCTAATCTATTTTCAGTTTACCAAGAGCCAGAAATTTGTAATAGTTACATTAGGAAACCTTGATGAAACTCTACATTTCATATTATATTAGTGATAGTATAGTATGATAATGTAGTATGTTTCCATCAATGCCAAAGGGATAGATTGATGACATGTAACTGATTGAATGTTTGAATTTGTTAAGTTGATCACCGAAATGCAGAAGGATAATGCAAGACATTAACTCAGTTAATGGATTGTATTTTCATTGATGTCAACTTGATATAAACTAATCGGTTATAACCAAAGTGTCAAAGACTTCAGAGAATTAAAGAGAAAAAGATTATGCTTTCAGTCATGCATAAAAGACAAGCATTCACGATATGAATTCAAACATCGACTGTCAAAGGACACTGACGGAAAGAGATCACTGAATGTCAACTCATAGTGATGGCTGAGAAAGAACACCGATGAGCATTATCAACAAGTAGAATCACAATCATAACCGACAGCTTGAAACATAGTGTAAACTGACAGAGAAGCCCAAGGAGAACTGGAGTGTTGACTGAAGCTATCAAAGAGTTAAACACTGAAATTAACTTGAGTTTAGAAATGAAAAAATATCTAGCTAGTAGAGATAAATATGGAGTTAACTAGTAGATATCTTTATTTTCATTGACAAGATAAAGCCAAGAGATAAGTAAGGGATTTAAAGTTGTTTTGTCCAGTTGGAAACAAGATCTCTAGGAGATAAAATATGATTTTTTCTTTAGATTTAATTGGCAAGAATTGTGGATCATGCCAAGACCAATAAAATCAAGAACCTAACAATGGTGATATCATGTCTATAAAGAGACAACTACATTCATTACGAATTGTGGTGGGTGAATGAATGAAAAGAGGATGCTGAAGAGAAACTTCATACAGTCATGATCAACAAGATGAGGAGAGAGCTCAATTTTTTTGGGGACACTGGGAAACAGAGCACAACATCAATAAGAAGAATAAAAGTGGAACAGAGGTATAAACCAAGATATATTGATTAGAATAGTTTTATGAGATTGCAATAGATCTAAAAATATGCAAGTATAAGTTGTATATGTGAACAGATCATATTGTTCCAGTTTAACCATTGATTCAGAAATTCTCTTAACCGAGCGGGATTTAAAGATCCTTTCTATATTGAGATAAATCTAGAGGATTATCAAAAAGTTTGATCATGAAGACAGCATGAGATGCTAGATACCTATTGATAGGCCAACTGAGTGTTTTTTCAAGGAAGGTAGCATAGAGATGCCCGATATCAACTGAAAGACTAAAATTTTAAATCCTCTAACAAGGTGACACCTAACAGTCTGTTTGTAACCTTTAACGAGGTTGGCTCTTCATGGAGATCACTTTAGAAGAGTGCAAATTCTAGGTTACCGGTCCCAAGTGGTTTTTCCCTTAATAGGTTTTCCATGTTAAATATCCATGTGTCAATGTGTTTACGAGTCATTACTTTAGTGTTTTTCATTACACATAACTTAACTAGATTGATCGGTATACTCTAGATAATTTACTATCCTTTGGTAAATTAACAGACTATTATTCGGTAAACATATAGTAGAAGGTTTAACAAAGCATTCTGAGCAGTAGTATTTTGATAAAATCATTTGGAGGCATTCATCTTATAGGAGTGAAGTTAACTAGAGGCTTAATATTGTGGTACTAATTTTTTGGGTTGATTATTGGAATATTTTTGAGGCAATTGATTCACCTCCCCTCTCAGTTATTACTAATAAAGAGTTTATAAACGTAGACCATGAATTAATATAAGAGATAATATATATAAATGTGGAATACAAAGATTATTATTATTTTATTTAAAAAATAGATATAAAACATTTCATTCACTAAGGAACTTGTTTAGAAAGACAATCAATTTTTTCAATTTTTACCTAACAGATACATGAGTAAATTTTAGAGACAACTATGGCAAGTTGTAAGTCAATTTGAGATGGAAATTCTACTTTGGTTTATCACTTTGCCATATTATATATGCATTATAGTGAGAATATCAAAGATGTACAAAGGAAGACATTGGTTTGACATAAAATATTCATTTTAATTTGCACATTAGTTATATGATCAGCAATCTTTGATTGTGTCTTTAGTTGTCCTAATCTTGTATGACCTATTGATTGATACAAAGAATTATTTGTATCCAAGAATGCATTGTTATAGATAATGATCACTATTATTAATTAGATTTTCTAATTCTGTATGAATCAGTAATCGTAAACAGAAGAGAAGTTGGTGAGACACTTAAAAATACTATGAATGAGATAACATTATCAGTTATAATTTTTTATAGAGAGTGAGCTATTGTCAAAATAATTTTTCACATAAATGAGTGAGGTGCAATTCGAGTGGTTTTATTCCCCAGAGGGTTTCCACTGAAGATATATCTTGTGTTATATTATTTGTGCATGTTTTATTTGTCTTGTTATCTCTCTTTATTCTAATTGATTAAATATGTTAAGCTTTGATTAAAAATTGATACTAGATTGTTATATCATTGATCCACCCCTCTCTCAGTGATATCGTACTAAAAAAAAGTGTCCTAGAAGAATATAATAGGTGTCTCTCAAAATGAGCACAAAGGTCTTCATGTATTAGGTTTGAATTATTCTTTAATTTATATTATTTCAATTGATTTACTTAAATATAACATAATAAAATCTTAGAAAAAAGGACACAAAAAAATCAAATACTTAATGATGATGAAGGGAAAGAAAGTGAATGGGGAAAGGAATTCAAATTGTGTGAGTGGAGAAGAGATTGAGATGGAAGGCAATGATGATGATGCTAAATGGGTTTCATTTTCCTAACCTGTGATCTTTCTTGTGGAGGCATTTCCTATTGTGATTGTTGTGTGTGCATGGGGAAATTTATCTCGAGTCGGGTGGCTTGTCCATGGGGTTTTTCTTATATCTTCTATATATTTTAAAGATAGAGAGGGTGCATCTTCCTGGGTGGAGATATTTATTTTCTATTAGGCTTCAAGGTCTTTTTCTGCTGGTGTTTGTTTTATTTTTTTTGTCAAAAAATTGGAAGCTTGATCCTTTGGTATTTGTGACTTATCTATGGCTAGAGTTTCTTCTCTAGCTCCAAGGGCCTTGTTAGTGCATGATTTTTTTTTTTTTGCGAGGATTTTATGGTGGTTGCAAAAAGGCTCTATTGGCTCATGTTTTGAAGGAGGTGTACTGGTTGGCTCTCTTTTTCTTGGCTGGTCTCTCCTCTTTTCTAAGTGGAAGGTTTTTCTTCTTTAACTAGCCTACTCTAGGAACATAGTTTAAGATACTTTTTCTTGGAGTTGTTTTGGCAGCCTCTTTTCTCATCTTTTTAGTTTTTTGGATATCTCTACAAGCCTATTTGTTTGCATACCATGTTTGATTGAAGAAATGATTATTTGCGCTTTGGTTGGCCTCCTCCAGTGATGAGTTTGTCCTGGTGGTGTGGGGATTTCTTTATTGCCTCTTGTTGTGTATCTCTTTTGTTGGTTGTTTATTTTTAGCTTTGTGATGATGTTTTGTAGGCTCTCCCTCTGTCATCTTCTTGCCTTATATTTTAAGAAGAGTGTTATTAGAATTGTGTCTCTCGGAGGCTCCATGATTATGGTTAGCACTGAGGATTTTAGTGGTGGTGTTTCATCTGAAGGCTTGGTCATTGCTGATAGTTTTCAAGAGCCCAGCTTGCCATTATTGTGTTTGTTTTTAGCATTGTATTATGTTAGTGATTTGTGTGGCCCTTTTGGTACCCATGATTTTCAATGTTCTATTCTTAACTGGGTTGTTTTAGTTTGAGGATAGATTCATCTCCATAAGGATCCTATTGAGGTGGAATCTACCCCTATTGAGGTGGAGTCTCTTTACCTTGTTACAATGTGGGTGTGAGTCATTCTCTTTATTTTTTTTTCTCTTTCATCATATTGAAGTGATGACCTTTCCTATGGTGGAAAATTATGGCTCTAGGAAGGTGAAGAAGTATTGTTTGTTATGGGATGCTCATCATTATGGTTTCTTGGATATAGGGACAAATGCCATTTTCGTTTCCTTTTTGGTTTCATCCTTCCCTGTTGATCCTATTGTGGTGAGATCCTTTCCTATAGAGAGGGAGATGATTTTATTAGGAGACTTATGGACAAACTAGAGGGGTGATTTAGCTATTGGCAACAATTGGTTGTAAGAGCCAAGTCAAAACCCATGTTGGAGGTTCGGGGAGTCTCTCAAAACATTATGGTCTACTTAATTAGTTGGAAGGATTTTTTTCTCTTCAACAGAGCTTACATTGCTTTACCGAGATGCTGGAATAAACTAAGGTTGTGGGAGTTTGGTTACAACCCATGTTTTTTCAGGTTATGGGTAACCAGTAAAACCCATGGTTTGTTGTTTTTAAGGTTAAAGGAGCCTTTGAAAGAATTATTTTTGGTGTTGTAAGGCTTCAACCTATTGGTACTTAGGCTTGTTCTTTGATTGTTAATATTTTTTTAGGATGGTGTTTCTATAGTAATGGTTAGTTGTTGTTTTGTAATATTTTACCTTACACAATTGCTTGTTTATGTAGGGTTCCAAATCCCACTCAAAATCTATTTGTAATTGGATTTGAGAGTTCCATCAAAACCTATTTTTCCCATAGTAAAAAAAACAAATTCAAATATGTAGTTCAAATAAATTACGATAAAAAAAGAAAATCATTGTATGAAACAACAAACAATTTATACAACACAATTTCTTTTAATGCTTCGATACATAAGAAAAACATCTACAACAAATCTAGTTTACTAACTCTTTATGAGACTAAGATCATAGACAAAGTAGAATGATCAAAATTATAAATAAATTGTGAAAAAAATTACAATATCTTCAATACTAGAAATACTATGTTCACATCCCTTGAAAGTTTATCTTACAGAATATGGAGAAAAAAAATTATAATAAAATTATTTTGAAAATGAAAGATGGAATAAGGTTGGACCTATTTGGTGCACCTAGAAGATGACTGATAATTAAACTATTCTGCGTTTGGATCCCATAATGTAGAATTGGAATAAGGATTATATTTCATTTTTTTAATTAATTTGAACAATAATTATTATTATTATTTTTTTGGAAAAAATGGCTGAGCCATTATATATATATATATAT
>MU226732.1:737830-755232 GCA_018584345.1 Thuja plicata
TATATATTTCAAAGGCTTGGGAGGGAAAGAAATAGTCAAGAAAACCCTCCTTCCTTGCCATTACATACATATACAAGCATTACAAAGCCATTGAAGGCCCAAAGGACTAAATTCTAACAATCGTAAACCCCGTTACTAGTCTGTGATCAAAAAAGGATTGAAAACCCCACATATCCATCTAACAGACAACAAAACCCCCACTACCTACAATAGTAATATGCTACCAATCCCAGTAGAAAAGCCCCAAAATTCAAAAAATTACAGTAGCATAGATAACTACTAATCCTAACATCAAAGCCCCACTGTATCAGAAGTGGCCAATAGTGCTTGTGATGAGGACGCTGGCACAAAAATACTGACTCTGAGAAAATGAAAGTGAGACTTAGATGAGAATAACCAAAACCTCTGGAAATCTTCTCAAAAGACCTGTCGACCCTCTGTATAAGACACCGAAACTCAAAACATGGATTTGCAAAAATTGACCAGAAACAATCATGAGAACTAAGACTATAAAACCCAAAAGGCCATAAAATTTATGATGCATTTACCTCTAATAAACAGGCCAAAAAATAGACTAGACTAAACATGGCATTCCCCAAAAAATATCTCACATATGATCAGCACCTTGGTTTAACCTTGTCATGGCAGTGGCATGGGTAGTTGCAGAGATGGATGGAGGAAACTGATTCTGAAGATGAAGGTAAGGAATGCGAGGCTGAGGAAGCTTGAACATTAGGAACCACCAAACCGTCATCATTCAAAAAAGTAAGAATGACTACCATACTGTCAAATAGACTATACGTGTCCGCCACGATAGTGGTGGGGATTAATTCCACCAGAGGGCCCGTGCTTCTCCTAAAAGCTGCAGAATCCTTAGCTTTGATGTCTAGCTGGAAAGAGTTGTAGAGTCTCACAAATTCCAGGTCCCTATCCAACTGACTAGGAGGAAATAAACCCCCTACCCAGGCTTGGGACTCTCTAATATTGTAATCCAAAACATACTTATGAATGGTTCCAGCGGTCGCAAAGTTAGGATTTACCACCCTCGTTGTCATTTCCATAAATGGAATATAATCCCGTGTGAGGTCATAAAAATTGGACAAGAAAATAGAAAGCACCTGAGAGTGAATAATGTTGTGGGGAAAGGAGGGGAAAAGATGTCTTCACCTATAACTGTGCAAACCGCATCCAAAACAGCTTGAGGAAGAACTTTAAATGCAACCCTCATGTGACGTTGAAGGTAGTCATCCGGAATAGGGCACTCCTCCTCGAGACTTGGAATCTGAATCCCCTAGTTAAAGGGTCCTAGAATAAAATGAAAATTAGAGAGACCCCTAATCTATAAATAAACCACAAAGCCTCAAGAAGAGAGCTTGAGACATGAAAAAAACCAGACAGAGAACCGAGAAAAAATGAAGGACTCTGTGCAGAGGGGAGAGGTTATATAGCTGACGCCATGAAGAGAGATGAGGAAAGATAAAAACATGCCTAGGCCCATGTGATAAGAGAACCCATACTGCACTTGTTGGCTTCACACCCAAGCTACTGAAAACCAAGGTACCACCTCAGCTAATAATACTAAATACTCTATGCCCACATGAGTAAAAACTTGATGTTGCTTTGAGTATCTAGCCAGAACACATGAAAAAATATTGATGAATGCACACATAAGACCATCCCAATGAAGGCCACATAATGAAAATAAATGATTCTGCCAACCCCTCCCATGAATGAGGAGATACCAATCTAGCTATGACGTCTCAGCACCCAAATGAAAAAAAAACCAATGCAGCCCCCACAACATATAATAAATTTGTTCCATCAAAAGTACAAACCCATATGTGATAATGCTTGCAAAATATTCTTCCTAAACTGGCTAAATAATGCCATGACCTCGAAATCCAAAATACTCATGAGGAACAAAGGGCTAGCTAAGAGCTTGACACATCTAGTAGGTTAAAAACAAAGTGTGTGCAAACCATCAAGCCTCACCCCACTTAACGGGAATACACCATTTAGATATACATGCTATGTGACAAAAACCACTAAAAATGATGAAGATGTACAAGTGAGAAGTCAGACTCTATGGCACTTAACGTCAAAAAATGTGGAGCCTATCTCCCCCATTGTCCTCAATCTACTAACTAAGGGCTCAAAACACCTTCACCGGGGAAATTTCCCTACTAAACCATTCTACCCCTTTAACCACAATTAGAGCCTGAGCTAAGGTATCATACTCCCAAACGGTTGAGCCAAATTTTGATATAACTCCCTGGTTAGCTATCCAATATGCTAGTCCATTCTCTTCTCTGTAACAATGAGAAATATTGTAGTCTGTGAATTGGAGAAGAAGATTCGTGGCATTATCCAAAATATAGTTGATCTCCCAATTTGGAGAAGCTTGGAGTGAAAGAGATGAAGTAATAATTTCAGAATCCCCTTCAATATGAATGCGCTTAATTCCTTGGGAAACAATAGCGGATAGCCCCAAAAACAAAGCCCTAGCCTCAGTGGTGTTGTTAGACCCAACCAGAATTTTAGAGCTAACTGCACTGACTACTGCCAAATTTGAATCCCTAAGAACAAAACCAACTCCAGATTTTCCTAGGTTTCCCTTGGAGGCCCCATCAAAATTAAGCTTTATAAATCCCTAGTCTGGAGGTATCCACTTAATATCTTTCTGAAGATGTATTTTAGTTTTCTTACCAAGGAAGATCCCTTTAAACGGGATAGTTATAGAGCTCCACTGATTAAGGATCCTAGAATCTTGCGAGGTGAACGTAGAAGAGAGGGATTTGAACTGAAAAGCATACGAATTCACCATTTTTGAGATTGATCTAGCAACAAATTCGCATACTTGGGTAGATGAACAGAGCTCCTTCCTGAAAATCCTCTTATTTCTTTCCCACCATATGCTCCATGTGACTGCTGCTAGAATGAATCTCCAAATGTGGCCAAAAAAAGAGTCTCAATATAAAACTAGACACTGCTCCATAAGATGAGTTAGGGAGTCAAAAAAGGGACCTTGCCAACCCATTTTACCCAAAATACAATACCAAACCTCCTGTGAAAAAGAGAAAGAGGCAAGAAAATGGTTAACATCTTCATAACTGGATTTGCAAAGTACACAAAAAAAATTGTCAGCAATCCCAAGTCTGTGAAGTCAATCACTAGTTAGGAATCTGCTGAGAATCGTCAACCAGAGAAAAGACCCTGCTTTAGGAAGCACAGTCGGGTGCCAACAAAACTTGAAAATATTCTCATGCAGATGTAAACATGCTTCTTCAGATGCTGATACCCCAGCCTGACCGAATAATTCTTGTTCGGAGCAGCTGACCAGATGAGTCTATCACTAGTAAAGTTAACATATAATAACCTCTGATCCAACTAATTTTTAAGGAGCATGAATTGATCCCGAGGAATGTCAATCTACAAAAAATCTCTCCAAACTACCTTGACTTCTAACGATAGAGTAGAAATATCAAAATAGTTTTTAACCTGACAGCCCCATGCCTACTGAAAGACATTTTTGGTTAAAGGAGTTAAGCCTAGAGTACTTTAAATAGGTGGCAAACAATTCCACGAGTCATCCCAAAAATCTACTTGATCTCCTGAGTTAATGAGCCATGAAAGGTGTGGAAGGATAACTTGGCGATAATTGAGAACCAAGTTCCACATAGAAGACCCAGAAGGAGGGTTCCTAATAGTGAAAAAGTGAGTAGGATCATTTGAGGTCAAGTATTTAAGATGGATGATCCTTGCCCATAGAAAGCCTAGCTAATCATATATTTTCCAAGCGAGTTTAGCCCCTAAACTTAAATTCCTTGAATTGATGTCATGAATTCCTACCCCCCCCCCCCACAATCTTTAGGGAGTGAGAGATTATCCCATGAAACTAAAGGTATCTTCGAGGCCCCATCCAGATTACCTCTCCAAATAANCCCCCCCCCCCCCACAATCTTTAGGGAGTGAGAGATTATCCCATGAAACTAAAGGTATCTTCGAGGCCCCATCCAGATTACCTCTCCAAATAAAATCTTTGAGGTTTCTTCTAATCTTATCAACAACTGACCTCAGAGCCCTTAACACAGACATAATATAGTTTAGGATAGAAGAAAGTATTGACTTAATAAGGAGAATCCTCCTTGCGAGCGAGAGCCATCTGGCTTCCCAAGAGGCAATGCGGTCCACAATGGATTTAAAAATATTATCCCATAAAGTAGCCCTGCAGGAACCTTGAAACAAGGGAATACCAAGGTACTTACTGGGGATGACATCCACATCAAACCCTAATAGATTTAGGATAGCCTCTTGTGTCTCCTTGGGGACCTGGAAGAAATATATCTTTGATTTTGAGATATTAAGCTTCTACCCCGACAAATTACAGTATATTGTCAAAATATCTAGAATGGATCCTGCTTCCCTGACAGAGCCCTCTGAGTATAGCAGAGAATCGTCAACAAATAGGGTGTGGGTAATTGATAGCTACGAGTTGTGCAAGAAGATACCCTTTAACTCCCCCTACACTTCTTTGAAACCAATAAGCCTACTAAGGCTCTCAGCTATGATAATGAAGAGGAACGGAGACAGAGAGTCCCCCTTCCTAATATCGCGCGATAAAGAAAAGAAGCCGACTGGAGAGCCATTAATCAAAACTAAGAACTTAGCCCCCTTTACGCAAGCCATGATCCATTTGATCCATTTAGAGTTAAAACCCATTTTAACCATAATCAGTTTGAGAAAATCCCAATTAACTCTGCCGTAAGCTTTCATCATATCCAATTTCAAAACCATAGCCTATAACCTCTGGACCTTGATCAAGTGAAGAAATTCATGAGCTATCATAGCCCCTTCCACTGTATCTTTCCCTGGGATGAAGCCCCCCTGCTGGTCTAAAATAATCTTGGGGAGAATTTTCCCAAGATGGACTGAGATAGATTTAGTAATGATTTTATAAATTGTGTTACACAAAGAAATAGGTCTATAATCATCAAAAGAGCTATGGTGAGGACCTTTGGGAATCAACGTAATAAGAGTATTGTTAAAGGCTCTGAACATAGATGAATGTCTCCTAGACTCCTCTACTGCCTCCCAAATATCCTCCTTCATAAATTCCCAACACTGTTGGAAGAACAAAGGAGTTAGACCATCTGGGCCCGGGGCTTTATCATCTTTCATGGCAAACACCGAGGACTTGATTTCCTTAATAGTGAAAGGGTGAAGCAGGAAATTATTGTCTGCCTCTGAGACTACGGATGGGATATAATTCAAATCCGCCTGAGTTTGTTCTGAAAGATCATCTGAGGAAGAAAGAAGATCGTGAAAGAACCGGACTGCTTCCGCCTAGATATCATGATCTGAGGAGAGAATGTTATTGTGAGCATGGTTGATTTGAAAGATGGCCTTCTTTTGTCTGCTCACCTTATCTAAAGCATGAAAAAATCTTGCATTTCTATCTCCCTCCGACAACCACAGTTCCCTGGACCTCTGACGCCAATAAACCTCTTCCCTAAGAAGCATTTCATCCATTCGGACTTGCAATTTCTTCTAAGATTCATAAACCTGCTGGTCCAGCCCATGGTGAAGGACGTACTCATTCCAAAAATCCAATTGATGCTGACTATCCCTCTTTTGTGAGAAAATGTTCCCAAAAGTGTTCTGGTTCCAGTCCTTAATTTTGACTTATAAGAAAGACAATTTCTTAAACAACTAAAACATCTTATACCCTTTTTCCACTGGACATTGCGACCACCATATTCAAAGGAGAGAAGAAAACTCTGGGTCTCTAAATCACATGCGCTCAATCTTAAAATAAGACTTAGGTTTGAAAGGTGTGTTGCCCATATCCACGTCCAAAGCCACCGCATAGTGATTCAAACTTGAAATATTAAGGATGTTAGATTTTAGGCACCCATGAGCCACAATCCATTAGGAGTTAAGAAGGAATCTGTCTAGACGGGCTCCAACAAACTGGGGGCCCTTACGCCTATTAGACCAGGTGATCTTCCCCTGAGGAGGACAATAATCAAAAAGAACATTACCTTCAATAAAACCTTTAAAATCACGCGTGACTTTGAATGAATGCCCTACCCCCCCAAATTTGTCTAAGCCCCCAATGTAGCATTGAAATCTCCTCCTAAAATAATCTTAGAAGCTCCAATGTGTGAGATGCTATGAGACAATGTATCCCACAAACACTGTTTAGCAGAAACTGAAGCTAGGCCATATAGATTGAATAAGTAGAACGAGATTGCGAAAATTGAGACCTCCGCCAAAATCCAATTAGACTCCGAGGTCCCCAACTTCACTGAACACTTATGAGGCTTCCATAATATTGTTAGGCCACCTAAGGCTCTATTAGAGGGGATGTGAATGAACTCCCAACCCTTCCAAGGTTTGAAAACCGAAAGACCTTTGTCATGAAATAGTTTAGTCTCTTGTAAAAGAGCAATATCTGCCCTACTTATCAAGATTTGATCTCTAATAAGTCGAGCTTATTTAGGAGCACTTATGCCTCTAACATTCCAGGAGACCATCTTCATTGTAAACTAGAAGAGGTAGTTGCTCTCCTACCCTGGTTCAACTATTTAGAAATTGAGACTGCAGCATCCAGCTTTGACTTCCGAGGGATAGAAGTAAAAGGGAGCGTAGCCTGGATCCCAACAACAATTTCTGTCTCTATCTTCTTACCCTTGATAGGACGCCCCCTCGATTTCTGTGATGGAGGGGAACAAATAATAATCTGAGAAGTTATTGTGTCCGACTAGATTATACCACATGGCGAAGGGGAGGAGATGGCAATGTGAACTAGTTTAGATTTGCCCCCACTACCACCTTCTGATGGCTAATTTCCTAGCCCTCCATAGAGCATAAGATCTACCACTACATCAATATCCACCTCTGATACATTATCATCAACCAAATTTTCTTTCTGAGGAGGCGATGAAGAAACAACCCGTCGAGGAGGGATGGGGCCCAGATTGCTAATACCACCCCAAATGTTTGGGTCCAGGTCTTGTAAGAACCTTTGCTACAGATTTTTGTGGGCAGATGGCAGAGGAAAGAGTTCCCCTTCATCAAAACCTTGATCATTATTCATAGACCATTTTGGCTCATAATCCAAATAATTATTTTTAACTTATTAAAAAAAAAAAAAAAATCAAAAAAATCTTACAAATTTTAATTTTTGAACTTATCATTTTTGTTGCTATTTTTTTAATTAAAATATATATGTATTGTTAACTTATATATTTTTTAATTAAAATATGTATTATTAACTTTAAAAAAATAAGATTATAAAAAAAAATTATTTTCTTACAAATTTTCTTACAAATTTAAAAAAAATATTTTTCAAATCTATGAATAGCTTATTTTGAATCCATAAATAGAATAAAAAATGAATTCCAGAATTTTTTTTGAATTAATTAATCATTGACCAATTAATTTCTAATTAAGAAATTTAAAAAAGACAAATTACTTTATTCTCCCATTGAATAATCACTATTCGAGCAACCAAACGGGCCCTAATCCGATGCCGAACTATTCTCGATACAATCAAATCCAATACTGGGGTCTGCTGCGCTGGAGGGACGCCACCATTTTGCCACGAAAGTATTGACCAGAGAGTGAGGACATCGAATTTGATGTGGATTTGCGCGTCACCCACAAATACCCACTTATAGAAGAAATTACATATTACTTCTCATACGACGAGACTATTTTCAATATCAGACAAATCACACATAGCTCTCATGTTTGATAAATTTCAACATCAATCCTGCCGTTCATGCATACATATTTGGTGCTCAGATTGTTGCCAGCTCATCTCTACATTGTTTGAAGGAATATTTTAAGAAAACCATCGCATGTCAGGCTCTTTTTATGGTAGTTGGGTATTATCTACTCTTCCTTTTTACATTAGCTCTAAAAAGTCTTCCCCTTTTATACTTTTGGGAGAAAAAAATGTCCTGAAATCTCTCGCCCGTATTGTTTTTCACTCTGCAGTGTGCAGCAACTATTGTTATAACTACCTCTACTACTTGAAGATAATTTCATAGGGTGTCCCTATCCATAAATTCTAGCAGTGGCAAAGGCGGACTTGAATTGTATTTTTCATTAGGCAAATCCCTTGCTTTTGGATTTATCATCGAAAGCTATGAAGTAATGAAGAAAAACTTCCCTCGATGAACTGCTTGATCAGAGCTCTTGTGCTGTCTGTCAGTCTATCCTAAGAAAATCGTATGGTTATCCACAGTTAGGAACATCCACTCGTAAGATCAACGAGGTATTGAAACATATTTGTTTTTTCTATCTTCTGAATAGTAGTTTGCATGTATGAACTATTATTTTGTCTCCATATATATATATATATATTTCTATTTCTGGCGTCAAATGTAATAGTCACCTTTCATGGCTATTGGTTAAATCCTTCGAGTGTGCGCTGACTATTTTATCTTTGCAATCAACCAAACGAAATGTTCATATGCCGGCATTGGATTTGAGAGAGCAATTTGATCACTACCCAAGATGGTTTTGTTCACTATCTAATATGGTCCAATATAGATTCTAGGGACTTTGTTGGTCACCACCCAATATGGATTTGAGGGACTTATTTGATCATCCCCAATATAGAATAGAGGGACTTTATTATGACTACCGAATATGAATTTAAGGGACTTCTTCGGTCACTAACCATATGTATTTAAGGGACTTATTTGATCAATATCCAATAGGAATTGAGGGTTGTATTTGGTCGCCACCCAATATGGATTTGAAGGACTAATTTGATCACTACCCAATATGACTATGAGGGATTTATATGATGCCTACCCACTATGGTTTTGACGGGCTGATTTGGCCACTACCCTATATGATTTTGAGGGACTTATTTGATGACTATCCAATTGGGATTTTTGAGACATTTTTTTATCAGTACCCATATATCTGGTACAGATTTTGTGTTGGTATATGTAGCTTCGGTTCGAGAAGCCTCCATATTACTTTATTTTTCTTAATTAGTATCAGGGATTTTACTTGCTAGAAAGAAACTCAAAGTGGTCCCTTTTGTAAGACATGCCAGTTTTTCAGAACGGTCTTCAATATACGCTAAATTTTGTTTTAGATTTAAATAATTTTCTCTTAATGTTGAATTTCGAATCTTACGGGTTGCAGTCTCAGTTCACAGTTTGTTCTCCCAAAGCAAATTAGCTGTGGGATGATCAAAATCAACAATCCAGGAGCATTCACTGCCATATAAAAGGTACCATATTCTTCTCACATCTTTTAAGAAAGTCTATCAATCATTCGTTTACTAATTACTTGCTTAGTGCTAAAGTAGTGCTGTCAAATCTGAAAGAAAGAAAATTCTAGTAGATACACCAACCTTTGTTACTTCTAGTGGCAAAACTCTTATTTTGATGGAGGGAATTATTTTTTCATTCTTATTAGAACTATTTTGAGTGTAATGTATTCTTATATGTGGCGACAACACAGGTAAGGAAGAACGCGAAGTAGTAAGCCACGTCAACATTCATGGGAATCCCAGTCCAGAGCACAGCTTTGTTAAGCTCTTCTGTAAACTATGGAGGGCCTGATGAATTTTATCACATTCTCCAAGGAAGAAACGAAATTCAAGATGATTTAACTTCTCAGCTTATTTATTGTTAGTCACTCTCATCAGATTATCTAGATTTACATTATGATACTTTTGCAGCACAAAAGATTAATTTCAGGTTGCAGAAATTTCTAGGTGTCTAATGATTATTGATCTCTATTATTGAATGAATAAATCATACAAAAACTTCAACAACAAATTATTATACTTATTAATAAACTGTAGCTCCCTGTGGTCTTCTGCCGGTTGGGGCTGTGTGTGAATGCTGATGAGATGTTTTCTGGTTCTTCTATCGAGGGCTCACTTACCTGCAATACCTATAGAAGTGGGATCTTATCATAGGGAGGTTGAGGGGATTGTTGCTGGTTTCTTGGGGGCTTGCTGGTGGGTGACTTTTGTTGTCTTTTGCAGAGTGGTTTTGGAATCTTTTTCAAATCCCACTTTGTTTGTATGGGTAGCCTTTCTTTATCCCAGGGCCCTCGTCTCGAGGGAGTCTTTCTGTTGTTTCGACACCCTTTTCTCGAATGTTTTTCATTACCAACTTGTTGCAGACTCCTTTCTGCCCCTCCCTTTTTCTATGAACCAGTCGATTCATAGTGGTTTCGATAGTAAAAGTTTCTAGGGTGCATTTCAAAACCTGCCTCTTCTTTCAACGCATGGGCCTCTTTCCTTGATTAAGAGTGACTGGTTGAATGTTTAGGGTTCTTGAAAAACCGATTTATTGTTCAGATGTAATTCTTCTCAATATTGAGACTCGTGTCTCAAGGGTTGTTAGCTCCGGACAGAAGCTTTCTTTTCAGTAGGGGTTGTTTCCTTACTGTCTTTCGGTGGTCTCATTTCGTTTGAGCTCTTCTCTCCTCTTCCACCTTCGGACTTGATGTTGCGGGCTTCGGGTTGTTGGAACAGTTAAATTAATCACTGTCCAACTACTTCTGTCGGTACATGAAGGTTTTAGACTTCACCATCTAGACTTTTCTTCCAACCAACACTTCACCATCATTCTAGATGGTTCTCAGCTACTGTTGTTTCCTCCAGAAATTTCTAAGTCTTCTATAAAAAAGAGGTAGATGTAATCGATGCATTCAAGACGAGGAAATGGAAATAGTTCTGTCTTAACTGAGTTTTGTGCGTGTGCTTTTGGATTTAATCCATCCTCCTCTTCAACATGGTATCAGAGCTCATGGTAGCAGATCTTGGAGAGCCTGAAGAAAGGTAGAAGAATCTGTTGTTTGGCTGATGCATATTTGGTGCTACAGAAGTTTTAGGGGCTTATCAATTTGAGAAGAAATTGCCAGAGGAGGCAGAGTGAAACACCATGCAAGATCGTAGTGTAAAAGGGGCTTGGTAGAAGATAATTTTTTGCTAGAGAAAGAAATTGCATAAAGGAGCACCAATCAAAGAAACCAGTAAGTTGCAGCTCTGTCATGTCAATCAAGGAAAATCATATAAGTTTGACGCGTTTGTTGGTTATATAGAAAAACTATTTTTTTCAAAAGCTACATTTGTCATTGAAAATCTCTGTTATCTTTGGAGATGGCTAAATTTGTTTAAATTTGAGGTCACATATTTTGTTTGAAGCTAATAGTCTGGTGGAGTGTGAGACGTGAGTGGTTGATTGTTGGCTATGGAGAAATCTTCCTGAAGAGATCATCAAGCTCTTGTTGAAGATTAGAAGAGGCAGATCGTACTCCATGTTTTAAGCTGTTGATATAGATCACGAGAAGGATTTTAAAGCTGTAAGTGACAAAGTATAGTCGCTCTTAGCAAAAGGGGGTAGTAATTAAAAGTCAGTGTTTGGTATTGTGCGTCTCCCCCTATATTTTTTCATCTATTTTTTTCCTTTCCCTGCCCATTTTACTTGAGTAAACAATTTGGGCTGGAGGTGAGAAAAATTTGCTTATCTAAATGTGTCATAGTTTTAACTTGGCATATTTTTCAAGTTGAGATACCCCTCATGATATGAATGCTCTAATTTTGTGAAGTGATTGATAGTATTTGGGAGGCTCTTGAAAAAAGGTCAATCTCAAATAGTGTGCAATCACGAAGTTGACTATTTGAGTTATTGTAAGAGGTGCATTATCAGTTGTACTCGACACCCAAGAATTTTTTTGGTTTAATATGTTGATGAACCATGTATTTGAAAAGGAGTCCTATAGAACTAGCGACTACATCGGCTGGGTACCCATGTATGTCGGTAGATGAATTTCTTTTTATATGGACTCAATAATCAATTTTGATGCGGGTACAGAAAAAGAAAAAAAAAAGAGAAAGATGATGGTTTCCCCGTAATGATGATTCGTCATGATGATTTATGGTCATTAGAACCACTTTGGTTCGTGGTCATCCATAAACCACTTTCTTATTTCATGTGTGAGGTTTGTGGTGAGCTAAAACCACTTGAGTGCAATGTTTGTGGTGACTAAAAAAGTACTTCAAACTTTCACATTGGTTAGGGGTAATTCGTGAAAACCCAACAGTTTTTGGGGAAACACTGTGAAGAATTTGAAAGGTAATTGTAAATGGATACCTAAGATCACTGGGGGGGGTGAATCAGTGATCTATAAAAATTTTCCCTTTTCAATTTTAAACCAATGATGTATATGCATTAATTACTATAACATCATGAGTCATGTGTTCTATTAAATGCAAGGTAAAATAAACAATAAAACAAATGTACACAATCAAGTCATGAACACCATATTTATAGTGGAAAACCCATCAGGGTCAAAAAACCACTTTCTCAAATCCTTTTATTACGCCTTTGAGGCAATCAATTTCAGAGCTACAACTCTGAAAGTACCAACACCCTTTTTATTTAGGATCTACAACTCCAAGGAACACCCATCCCTATCTCCTGAAGCACTCACTTCACAATAACTAGAAGCACCCACTTCCCAATAACTAGAAGCACCCACTTCCCTTATACATATTTGAGAAACAAAATTCAGAGGGTTACTCTGTTACCATATATTCCACTTGATACAAATTGCAATCACATAGATCTTTATATCTGTTACAAAACTTTCCCTGTCACGATCTATTCTTATCAAGAATAATATTCATAAGACAGTGACACCATGTTGTCTTCAAAGTTCCTGTAGCAAGTCAAGTTCCTGGAGCAGAATCTATGTGTAATAACAGACATCGATACTATCAAACATATATACGATCAATAACCACTTTTCATGATTGTATCATTAATATAAACTTTGGAATAATGAAAGATGTTAACAAAACACTTTTACATTTACTGACTTTGAAGCCTTTCTTGTAGAATATAAGAGAATCACAACAATGAGTCAAATCTGCAACCATATCACAAAATAAATCTGCATTTTATTCACAAATCAAACTGCCAACTTCCTGTCACCAAACACTTCCTATCATATTCAAATCTACAAGTTACTTCTGTCAAATCTAACCTCCAAACAATTATCCAAATCTGAAACTTGTATTCACAACTCAACAATTTAATTTTCAGAAAACACAATCACTCATTCTTTAAAGCTTTCAGAAAACGCAATCACTCATTCTTTAAAGCAGCATGACAAACTTCAAATCTGATAATCTAAGCATAATTTAATCAAAACTAACATATGTATTCTTTAGTCATTAAGCTCTTTAACAATTTCACAGAAAATTCTGAATAGGAAAATCAAATGCATTCAATAATCAACATAAACATCTGCAAAAACCAAATCTGGTATGCCTTACTGTTAGTGGCAATCTAATTTTTCATTTCTTCTCTCCATCACTGTTTAAGATCTCTGTGTGTCATTCTGAATCAACTTTGTCTATCATTCAGATCATCATTAGATAAACATCACCAATCGCCAATCAATATTTGTAGTTTCAGATAATTTTTTTATTCTTCACCATGATCTTATCAAACTCTTTTCCATTCACTTTTTATATATTCAAAGTCGGTTTCTTGAATATGACAGTTAAAGAAAACAATGACAACGTTTCTATAAAAACTTCCTTTCAAAAACTTCAAATCGGTTAATATAACCGATACATTCTGCAACATGTACAAAGATTATGAAACGGTTTATACAAGCCAATAACCATTTAAATTTGAATCTTCCAAACAATGTTCAAACTAGTTTTTAGTAAGTTAAATCAGTTTCTTTTAATTGATCTTCAACCTATTAAGTTTGTGGAAGAAATCGGTTTCTTCTCAATCTAAAATAATATTGAATTTTCATTTGAAATAAGTTCCATTTCCAAACCATTTGAAACAATTCTTTCATGGTTTTTTTTTTAATCCATCAGATTTACAGCCATCAGCCAAGCTTTAATCTTCAACAATAATTGGTTTTTAGTATCAAATCAACCTTCTATTTTTAAACAAAAACCGATCCATTTAGAAAAGGATTTCTTAAAAAAAAATACTTTTACATTCATTTAATTTTGATAGTAAAAACATAGGCTTTGATATTGGTCTTTTAATATCAATGAGTGATAATTGATTTAATCCCAATGCCAAAATAGACTTTAATCATGATGTCATTATGTAGATAATCTGTAACTTAATCAATTAAATGCAGTGAACTCAATCAATCACTGTAGCATCCAATATACATAAGACAACTTGCTCAATACATGAACACCATTGATAAACACCATATCATTCTCATGAAATATCAATTCACTTATGTACATACATGAACAACACCAACCAATTGCCACCAAAACCGACAACCATCTACAAAACCACAAACATTATGTTGCCACCTTTTGACATCAATGACAATCACTATGCCAAAGTCAACAAACTCCCCCTTTGGCATTGATGTGAAAACCCATCTCCTCTCTTCTTTCTCCCCCTTTTTGACAACATATGACAAAGGGATAAATAGTAAACTCAACATTCTCCCCTTTAGTATAAACCTATAGATGTTTAGAGAATGCAAGTAATCACGTCTAAGTGAAGATTCACATTGTGCCAACATAATTATCCACTCACCACTCCTGTAAAAACTTTACTCACCTTCGTTCTCACAACATCACCATCAATTTGTATTCCTTCATGTTGTTTATAAGGCCTGACCACAAGCTTAGAAATCATATTAGTATAACTATATCAACACAAACTTGGTGAATCAATCCATCTTAAATGTCAGAACTAATACCACTTGTTGGAACTAATAGGCTTCAACACTATGCAAGAGTACTTGTCAATTTTGTAGACACTAACATTGAATTTTCAACAAGAACACTCAACATATGTAAATCTGTCACAAAAATATCTTTTACACATTCTTGCACACTATGTTTTGACATTCTCTAATCCATGTTATTGTCTCATATCAAACCTCTCAAATATCAAGGCAAATTACTACAAATTACCTTCTCATTTCTATACCATTATCATCTGCATTTGTTGACCACATAAATCTGACTAATCACAACAAAATATAATTAAAATACCATATGTTGATTCTTTATTGCCTGTATTTGTTGATTGCATTTTTATGACCAATAAACATTTTGCTGATTGCACCAACTGATTACTTTCAATATACATGCAAAAATTTAATGAATCAATTTATCGTCAATGCCTCAACATTTGTTGAACTATCTCACACAAAGCAGTCATCAATCTAATACCAATTTATTACATAAGGAGAAACAAGATAACATAGTCCAATACACTTTGCTTTGTCATGTGCAACACCATGAAATTAGTCATCACATTTCTTCACTTTATATTTCCCTTCCAATTATCCTCTTGACTTCTACTCTGTGATGAAGCTACAAAATGTTTGCAATCTTCTTGTCACAATATTGACAAGAGCAAGACAGTTTTCAGTAATTGTTAATTTGACCCCCTAAATGTTACCATAAATTTTTCTGGAAATAAGAACATTTGTAGATAACATTAATATCTTCTTGCTCACTAATTTATATGGTCATAAAATCTCATATGTAGCCACATGAATTTTTTTACTGACTGCTAAATCTGAAAACTGAACTGTGTTTTATCTCAAGAATTACCTCTTCAACAATTGCATCATGAATTTATCAAACAAAGTTCTTAATGATTTTTATGATAAACCATTCGAATGAGTTAAGACACCAAATCACCAAGCATTCAAACTGGTATTGAACTTGTTAGGATATGTGTCTCCAATATGCATAAAAATATAGACCATCATTTAAACAATTCAAACATAAAGGAGAAGGATAGAATATCTTTCTTTAACACCTTATAACACCAAAAACAATTTCAGAATTCCATACCTTATGCTCATCTTCGCAGGGATAAGAGATACACTACTATAATAGACTTCCCCTAAGTCCTTGCTACTTATCAAGATCTGGATGATATAACATGTGCAAGGAGTACACATGGAGCTTTGTCTTCAGCTTGATTACATTTCCTTCTCCAAACCATAAGAGAGCCTTTCTTCTTGTCTTCCTTAGAAAACCCATTCCTACAAAAACTTTCTATATGTCCAAAATGGTTACATTTATAACATCTTATATCCATGTCATTCATGAACACATTTTCTTTAACAAAGTTTGTAGACCATCTACAACTTGCAGCTTTATGACCAAAACCATGAAAACTATAACACCTTTGACTCATGAAATAAACTCTTCTTGAAGACCCAATCCATCTCTTATTATCAAAATTACATATAGCAGCCTTATGACCATAATCATTGCAGCCATAACAATATCCTTGAAAAAAATGATTATACCTTATTGACTTATCATATCAAGGATGTGAAAATCTGAAAGCACTTCCTCTATCTCTATGCATACCTTTGAACTATTTTCTAGCATTATCACCTATTTTCTCTTCACCGTTAGATGTAGCAACATGGTGGTTAAAATAAACCTTATTCCTTGGTGTTTTCCTGAATGTAAACTTCTTTCCATCAGTTGTAACAAATATTGTGTCATGTTTAGTTCCTTCTGAAGAGCTTTGTCCAATATTGTATCCCAAACCTGTAGGTTCTTTATAATGCCTTTGCCTGTCCAACATCTCATTCAACATATTAGTACTATGATCAAATCTCTAATTGTTCTTTGATTGATTCTTGACATATTCAAGTTCTTTCTTTAAAGTAACAACTTCTCCTTCAAGCTTTAAACATTCAATCCTTTTGACTTCCAAATCAAATCTAGTTACATCTGTTATCCTTTTGAGTTCTTCTACTTGTGTTTTCAAATTTATAATCATGTTGTCCTTAAGAACTTTCTCTTTCAATAGAGAATCATCATTATTTGAATTTTCTTTCAAAGATATAATCTCATTTTCTAGTTAGTTGCACATTTCATCCTTGCTATTCAAGTTAACTTCAAGTTCCTTAGTAATATCTGATTTATCAACCATCTGAACATTTAGAAAATCAATAATTTTTTTATCGTCATCATGACTTTTAATTATAGCCTCATTAACTTCAATACTTTCATGTAGCCGTACCTTGAGATCATAATTTTTCTTTCTAAGGCTCTTGATTATGTCTAGGGCTGAAAGCAATTCTTCTTCAAGACAAACCACTCCATCACCTTCTGCTTTCTGATCAATAGAGACATCAAACATATCTACAACACAATCTTTAGCATTAAGATCATTAGTCAAATTATCAACATCATTTGAATTTGATTTCTTTTTAGGCAAATCCTTCATCTTCTTGTTTCTGCACTTCTTACCCATAGTATTCCTTCTACCAAGATCAACCCAAGGCTGTTAAACCTGACACAGGGACCCTAGCTCTGATAGCACTTGTTGGGATACCAAGATCACTGAGAGGCGGGGGGGGGGGGGGGGGGA
>MU226732.1:760685-779690 GCA_018584345.1 Thuja plicata
CATATATATATATATACATATATATATACATATATACATATATATACATATACATATACATATATATACATATACATATATAGATACATATACATATATATATACATGTATATATATACATATACATACATATATACATATATATATACATATATATACATATATATATATACATATATATATATATTCTATAAGATCGGATATTATTTTTTCTCAAGGGAAAATAAGTTATGAAGGGACTTAAAACCGTTCAAAGATTGTTTTTGATTGCTGGTAAAAATAGGTTTTAGGGGGACCCAAAACCTTTTACAATTCAAATAAAATAGGAATATACATTAAGCCCACTGATTTGAAATACGAGTGGAAACCAGCCCGTAAAACCCAAAACCAACACAAAAAATGGGAAACAAAAAAACTAGAAACTAGCAACAACACCCAGCAACAAAAAACCTAAAACAAAGACAACACAAAAATAGAGGAACAATAAGAGCTAGGCAAAATCCAGAAGAGTTCCCTTCGTATCTTTCTTAGCCTTACACACCTTCTTTTTTTCCGCATTGAAATCAGAGAGCTCCAGGATCTTGTCTTGGTCTTCTTCTTTTTTGTAGACCAAGTACGCTTGCTTGGACCAACATCACCTGTATCATCTTTGTCATCTTTGAGCTTCACAATCAAAGATCGAACATCCGGCTCAGACTTTATGGGATTGAAGAACTCCATCGCAGAACCCATAAAAAGGTTATGATCCATCATATGCTTATTAAGAGTATTCTACAAGACATCCATTTTGTCCTCTATATCCTTCATGTTTTTCTCATCCTCTTTGTCCTTTCATACTTCCATCCCCACTAACCCCTTATGGACAAGTTCCCCTAATGAGATCAACTTTGGCAGAGAGGGAGTAGACACTCAAATTAAGGCTTTTAATTTCCTTTAAAACCCATTTCATGAGCCAAAATGAATACATTGACATTGCCTTCACCATTTGGAGAACACCAAAAGGGGGTTCAATCTTATCATCCATATCCTCTTGAAGGAGTTGAAAATTCCTTTCCCGCATGTCAATCATTTGCACAAAGGGAATGTTCCTAGAGACTGGAAGGGTTATTACCCTTCTCATCAGTCTCCAAAATAAGGCTCTCATTATCTTCCTCCCTATCAGACTGCACCTCCATGACCACTTCAATCTTCGAAGAAATAGAAACATCATGATATTTAGAGCTAGCGTAATTGACCAGAGTGGGGACCTTCTGACCACGCACATCCACATCTTTATTCTTGACTTCAAGGTCGTCAAATTTTTCCTTGGCTTCAAAGGCATACTCTTCCTTGTCCTCTTCCTCACTAGAGTCACTAGCTGAAGCCGAGAGGGACTCTTTGATTTCCTCATCAGACTAGGTATGGGGGAAACAATCAGTATCAGCATAACCATCAACACTCTCACCTTCAGAATCTATTTCCATGCCATCCTTCTTTTCAAATTTTAATTTTTTTACCCGTAGATAGCTTTGCTTTACTCTCACCCTCTCTAATCTATTTACCCAAAGCCTTGGTGGAACCAGAGTTCCTAGGTGAGGGGATAATAGGGCTACCAATAGAATCTTTCTTAATATGATGAATAATTAAAAGGATAAGACCCTCATGCAAAATGGGTTTGCTCACTTTCTTCCTATGATCAATTATGTTATGGCCAAGGGACTCCAGCAGATAAAAGGGAAAGAAACCCTAACCTTGTGTCTGAAATGACAAAGTAGGAGAAAATGATAATAGTGTGCACGCTTATACCTACCATCCAGAGTGATATACACCATGAAAGAAGGAATAACCATCACCCAAATCTCCTTGAACGTATCCACATCATAACAGCCACTAGAGTCCTTCACCAAGTGCTCGACCTCCGTCTTGTTTTTTGGGAAATTCTCAATGGCCTATTGCGAGGTATTCTTGTCTCTATAGAACTTCATGCCCTTGGTGTTCAACCCAGACACCTCCACAAAAATATCTTCAGTGATTTTCACAGGAAATCCCCCAATAGTCACAGTGTTATCCTTTCAGTTCTCAACAAAAACCTTCGTGACTTCCTCTTTGATCTCATGAAGGCATTCCATGTATGTGGTGTGCCATCCCTTCCTAAGCTTGTCCCATACCTCAGTCTTATTCTTCCATTTGTTTCATTCTTTGGCTCCCTATGGTTAAGACCTCCACCCATAATGCCCTCTGAGAAATTACTCACAACAGAAATGGTAGAGACAATATAGAGATAGAACACAATACCAGAATTCAAATTGAGCACAACACAAATATATGTGTGTCTATTCTCAGTCACCTCAGGAAAGTTGAGACTTTCCATAACCCTTATAACTGCTTTAATTAAGTTGCATCTTTTCATCATAGCTTTCTGAGATATTCAAAATCTTCTCTTTTGCAGTGAGTCATGTCAAATGCCAACTTGGCCTTCAAATCGATGGTGAGATCATTTTCTCCATGCCAAGTCATGATGTGCTTAGCCCTGACAGCGATGTTGGCCAAATATTGTTGTTGTAGTAGAATTATTTCATTGATGAATAAGGTGAAGGTATTGTATCCACTTTATATTTATGATATCAATACTATTGATTTAAATATGATTCAAAGTAGAGTTTTTTTTGTCATTGATGACAACCCATGATGATGTTTTCAAAATGTTCCAAGAATGAGATTTGTTATAGCGTATTGTCTTTGATGTCAACCTATCATTGTTGATATTCACATAGAGATGATTGTAAACGACATGGAAACATAAGAGCATGGATAATACATTGCAGTATGTTTACAATGGTGTCAAGTCATGATAAAGGAAACATATGTAGTTGTAGATAAGTGTGTTGCCATTGGTATCAACTGATGATGATAATCATAGAGAAATTAATGTTCTAGATGACATCAACCTATGTATGAATGATTTATGTTTGTGGTTCCTTGTGAAAATGATTATTGATCGAATAATCACATCACATAGGTGTTTAGTTAATGTTCATAGTTGGATTCCAAATAAAAGATGTTGATCTAAAGGTCATATATGGATTTCAAATGAGCTATCTAACATTAATTAAAAAGTGTGTTAATCAAGTGAGATAATTTAAATTTTGTGGTTCGATGTCAAATTCTTATATTATTGTGCAAATATTTACATCTCAAGGATTTTCTTCACATTTCTTCAATCTTGGATATATGCTTATGTAGTTTTAAATTTAAGTTCACTACTTTGCGATTTAAGTTCATGAGGTTTTAAATATAATATATAAAAAACTTTATGCCATAATTCATTATGTTAAGAATGTTAGAGATGAATATGTACCAAATTATATTTTTGACAATGTAACATTTGGGTTTAAAAAAGAAAGAAGGTTGATTTGATTTTCTTCACATTTTATTCTTTTCTTTTGCAATTTGAGAACATTCTCACATTTCTTGTATTAATTCACCCCATGTTTCAGATTCTCCTGTATAATGAAAGTACGATTTGAATTTTTTATATTTCAAGATCGACTAAGTAGTTGCACATGGCCCTAGTTTTTTTAAGTTAAGTATATTTGCACCAACTTTTTTAGAGTAGATATAGTGAATTGATGGTACTATAATATTTCTAAAGTTCATATGAAGATCCATTTTTCTCCACTTGTTGTCTCTAGATCATTTTAGTATTGTTTTCTGATTGAACCAAATGATAGAGAGGATAATTGATTATCTAAATGATTTAGATTGATTGTTACATTTATTTGTGGTTTTCACTATCATGGAGAAATGTTTTTATTTCGCTCATTTTGACATCAGACTCCTTATGATTTATTTCCAATACATAGGAATTTCAGACTAACCTATTTATTATTTGCATGTTTCGTGTTCATACATTACATGATAGTTGAGTTAGAGAAGATTGTTTGAACTTGTTAAACATATAAAAGAATGATTAAGTCATTTGGAATGTGTGCAAGTTGTGTAAGTGTGTTGTGGTGTGAAGTTCATGAAAAAAATAGTTAATGATTACTCAAAGTAGTGATATAAAGATATATAAACATAGAATTGCTTGAATTTTATTAGTAATCTGGTTAAGGTTGTTGATGATATAATTATATTGTGATGGATATCAATTTGTTCTTCATGATATTTTTATTTTTTAATCACAGTAAAATAGATTTTGAAGTAGTCCTCGAACCCTTGAAAATACATTTCAACGGGGATCTAGAAACCACAAGAAAAATAAAACCACGAGAGAAAGATCACATCCAAATAGAAACACATAAACATTAGATAAACGACAACCTATAAGGAAGTAAGTATACAAATCTTAAACTACACCAACAATAGGCCAAAGTCTCTCAACATAATACATATGGTTTTTATAAGCTCCCTTAAGCTCAAACATGATCCAAGGGTTTTTTTAGGGTCCCTTAACTTCACCAATCAGTTTGAACAAGTCTCTCATACCTTCACTTCCAGAAGAAAAATAATAAAACAATTTACACTTATTAGAAGAAACCAAACGTCCCAAACAATTAAGAGAAATAGAGGATTTTTAAATGCTCCCAAAAAATCCACAATTGGTTTCGAAGTGGATCTCAAAACCAAGATACACCCATGAAAATTCTCTCTCCAACTTAATAGGTGAGGTAATCACCTCAATGGGGATAAAAAAGAATGAAACAACCAGGAAGACAAGACAAACTTGGTCCAACCCCATGTTCAAGTAACAAAAGATAGGAAAACACTCATAAAAATGCTTCCAACCTCTCGTACCATGAAAATATCCAGCTCCATAGAATATGCCTGGACCTTAAGAAGAGAAATAAAATAGGATTAAAGTAGAAAATAGAGCCACACCTACTCCTTAGCCATAGGAAACATCTCCACATCAATAGGAGAGGACTCCACCGACATATGTATTACATTAGGATTGAAAGAGGGACAAAAAGCATAGAGATTTTAAATAAAATAAAAAATCCTCTTGCTTCAAAGTGGGTATGAAAAGCCCCAAAATCAATTTAAAATTATCCATAAATCTAAAACTACAAGAAAAGGAGTAGCAATAACCAAGCCAAAAGGAAGAGAAAAGAAATAAAATTCTTACCCAGGCCAATAGAACCCCGAAATAAAAAAAGGTAAAATATAAAGCCCCTCAAAGAAAATAAAATATTAGAGCATAGAATAAGAAATAACAAATCCCTTAGAAAACATAAATTAAATGAACATGTGATATAATATACACCTACATCCATATAAAGTGTAACTCAACCATAATATATGATCCACTCAACATAGACTCGTGATAGATCTGAAGACAAAGGGGTGAAAAAACCATGCTCTTTCAAACAAAATGAGCCACAATATTTGAGAAAAGAGAGTCAAAAGATCAATCCCACCACTAGATGAACAATGTAGAAACAACAAAAACAAGGCCAAGGACAACAATTTCTACCGAGATAGGGAAAAAACAAGAATCCATATCCAAATAACCGCCAACTAATCCCTCACATAGAGGCATGATAGGGAAAAGAGGGACTATATTACCTTCCAAATTCATTTGGAACCACCAAGTTCTCCATCATCACCATTATATTTGTACCCTTCTAAATCACCATAATTAGAAAACCCTCCTCTTATCATGTTTCCACTCATCATCTCCAAAGTATCTACTATTATTTTGCATGATATTTTGTCTTGTAGACTCCTTATATACATATTTTCATAATAACAAGGTAGTAAAATTCCTTGGGCGTATCTATAAAACCATTATTTTAATAATTAGTTTCTTCCTTGCGTTGTAACCCTAAAATAAGCTGTACAATATTTATATATTGTGAGATTTATCACTATGGTTATTCTCTTGTTTGATTTTCTATGTAAATTTGGTGTTCTAATGTTCAATTTTGCGGAATACGTTAATTCTCAAATATTATATTATTTTATATCATATAAGAAAGAAAAGGACACTTATCCTAGAGACAAAATAATTGTTCATAACATCAACCCAGAGAAACAACAAACAACCCTAGAGATTACATTATTCCTAATATGTGAAAAAAAAATTATATTAAAAAGAGTAAAATTTTTATAAGGTTTTACAATATAACTAATTCACCCCACACATTCTTGGTCATCTTGTGTACTCAAAAACTAGTTATGGAAAATGTATGAATATTTCCTACATAATTTATGTTGACTATTTTCAGCATAATATTTCTCATTATGTCTTATGGGATGTTTGTTTTTTCTTTTACGTGTTTGTTTAATTTGAACTTATTTATGTTTCAATTTTTTTTTTCACATAAAGTTATGACTATGATTGTCAATAATCACATTGATACCTTATATCATGATAGTTTAAATCTTTACTTGATACTCTATTTAAAGACATCACTAGCATGATCAACCATTCTATTTTAAATCTCAACACAATTATCTTTGAGGCCTTCTTCAAGTGTGCCCTTTGTTTTATACTATTTTATGCTTATATTGGTCTTATCCTATTATGTATTTTGAATGTTAATTCATCCCCATTTACATTTGATCAAAACTCATATCAACTCGAGATCTAATATCATGGCCATGTTATCTACCATCCCTCAAAATTTGAGCTAGAAAGGGTCAAACTATTTTAAGAACCATGGACTAAGTCAATTATTGACATAGTCTAAGGATCTCTTTTTAAGATAAAATTGTGATTGGATAATATGTAGGGCTTGGGCTTCCTAGATCTAGCCTTCATATGAGAGTACAAAGTATGTAGTTTGGCCTAAGTGCAAAATTACCTTGAGGAGGCTATGTAAGGTACCACTATCATTCAAAATTTAATTTCAAGTGAAATAATTCTTCTCAAGGGAAAATATTATCCAAGGAGTCGTAAGATACAAAACTACATGCTCAATTATGAGCTTATGGTGGATTATTTGAAGAATTATAATGTTATTGCATCAACATTTGAAGAACTTATTCTAAGACCATTGCATCATAGTCAAGGGTATAATAAGTTCAATTAAAGAATTCACTTTAGATTTTTGATACCCTTTACATGTATTCCTTATTGAAGGATTTATTAAAAAGGAGAGGCTTGAATAAGGAAAGCTTGTTTACAACAGAAATACCAGTTTCTCTTCAATGCATACAAATACATGACTGAGAATAGGTTTTATATCCAATTTGGGAGCACCAAATCGCATTAAAGAAATATGTAGAAGTAATTTTACATTATTTGAATAAGAGGTACTAGGGTTACTAATGTCAGGTTCCTTGTATTTTTTTCTAAAATTTGATCTAGAGGTAGTTTGGAAGTGAGAGAACCACCAAGATCTGAGAGATAAAAATGAAGCAAAATAGAAAAGTAGAGCCTAAAGTTGACCATCCATTCATAGGAGAAGAAATGGTACATTGAGGTGAGAGTGATTTGGTAAAATAAGAGGTTGAATCCAACATTCAATGAGTGGTGGTGAGTTGCCTCGTATCAATTTAGGATGAGGTGTTGAAATGGAGTAAACACCTCTCTAATTCAACTCCTAAATGATGATGACTTGTGTAGATAAGTGTCAAATGAACATAGATGACTAAGTAAGCTCAATAAACCTTAGTTTAATTAAATAAATAAATACACTAACACCCCCCCTTCCCCCCTAAGATTACATTAGGAGGACAAGATAAATAATTGGTCCTAGCTACTAGCCTCGTGAAGTACCCATGTACAATGAAATATCTAATAAAAGGAGAAAGCTATAAAACTCAATGGTAAAAAACTATCCTGGAAAAAAAAAGATAAGAAATGAAGAAGCCTCTAAGGCCCACCCAAAGGAAGATGATGTTTGTAATATAGACCACACACCAAGAAGAGATTGTGACCATTCTTAAAAATATGTCTAAATCTGACTATCATCTGCTAACTCATCTAAAATCTGAGGACCGAAATTAGGATCTGAAGAGTCCAAATCAATTTGAGAACCCATCTGGTGTGTAGCACCATAATCCATTATTTGTTGAGAAAATAAGACCCCTCCTTTCAATTTCTCTTTGTACTTAGTAATTTCCTCTTTTGAAGAAGATGCTTTGTCAAAATCAATTACCTCAATATTATTCCTTTTTAGTCAAAAATTGAGGGGATCAATTTGTTTTTTCATGCATTGATGTTCTTTATGATGATTTTTACTACAAAAGGAATATTTAAATCTCTTAGTAGTTGATTTAGTTTAAGAGGAGTTAACCATTTTGAAGTTGTCAATTTTATCTTCTTTCATCCCTTCCTTGTCCTTTTTAGTATTCATTTTATCTTCTTTAGTATTTTGTTTCTTTACAATTTCTCCAATTAGAGCTTGTGCCTTTGTAGATTTCAAAGTACCCATTTAAATTAACTTTTCTTTTTCCCTTGTAGGATCAATAATAATGTTATCAAGTGAGGACATAGACCATGAGGCAACAAGGGCTCTTTTATTGGAATACAAAATAGAGACAAACATAGAAAATTCATAAACTAGTTTGGAAAGTACATAAATGATTAATTGATCCTCTTTCTTGTCAATTCCACAATATTTTTATTGCAACTTTAAAGATTTAAATTTAGTGAAGAAGTCCTCTAGAGTTGAAAAACTCAAAAGACTAAGACCTAGGAGTGTATCTTTTGCAACTGATGAATTCTAAGTTCATCAACTGTCCCAAATAGTTTGTTTAGAATTTCCAAACTTCATTGGGTGTTTTCAAGTTCTCAACATAAAATACTAATTTAAGAGATAGTTTTCAACATAGAAATCTAAATGTTTTGTCACGCTTATTGAAAAAGTTTTCTTTATCCTTAGTTGCATTAGTTCCTTTTTTGTTCCTATTGTTACCCTAAACAAATGTTTTTTTGTTAAGCACAAGAATTAATTTCAACTTCCAATCATGATAATTGAAAGGAGTTAGGGGTTGTATAGTCACATTAGGATCCATGCTTCTAGACTTGGATTGTTTCTTGTAGAATGCATAAATGAAGACCACTTCTTAAGGAAGTGGGAAAAATAACACAGACACACACACACACACATGCCTTGATTATCTTTCCCCAATTCTTTTTTGACACTTTATAGGAGTTCTTTGGAACCAGAACCATTAAAAACATAAAAAAAATGGAACTTTATAATGATAGCACGTGAATGTGGCCATTGGATTTGTGAAAAAAAAAATTATGCACTCAATTTAAAGTTCGTGAGCAAAAGTTATGAACAATTTTTAATTTTTCCCTCTTTACAAAATTTATCGTCCTTCCAAAAAGAATTATGATGAGAAATACAATTCACCCTCACTAAAGATAAGCCCCCTAGTTTTGGATAGAACAAGGAAGTAAAAACCCATGTGACCAAGGGCTAAACTGTCAAAAGAGTGCATACAAATTGTTGCATTAAGATTGACGGGCGACAGAGCTTCTAAGGCTTTTTCAATCTTTTTTTGCACTGCACGGCTTTTAGATTTCAAACCCTAGAATGGTTGCGCGGGCCCTGAGGCTACGCGGCTCAAGATGGAAAACCTACGAAGGGGATCACGGGGGCCGAGGCGACCGAGGCAAAGGTGGGCCGAGCTGACTGTTGTTGCCGATGACATGACCCACAGCTGCACGGATGGGGCAACTACAGATGGCCCCAGCTTCCAAATGAACTACGACCAAAGCTTCAAGGAGATTACACAAAGAGACTTGCCAAGGAGGATATAATAGGCATAGTTTTAGATCCGCACAGAATAGAGGCATCATTCCATGATAGAAAGATCGCCAACAAAGGCACAAGGAGCGAGCTGGTGGATAAATGCTTTAAAAAATCTCAAATTAGCTTCAAATATCCCTCATCATCTCTAAACCATGAGAGAACTACACACATTTGAGAGATAAAAATGAAGCAAAATAGAAAAAATAGAGCCCAAAGTTGACTATCTATTTATTTATTGGAGAAGAAAAGGTACATATAGGTCAGAGCGATTGGGTCAAATAAGAAGTTGACTCCAACACTAAATGAGTGATGGTGAGGTGCCTCTCATGGACTTAGGATGACGTGTTGAAATGAAATCAACACCTCTCCAATACAACTCGTAAATGATGACAACTTGTGTAGACAAGTTTCAAATGAACATATATGACTAAGTAAGATTAATAATCCTAATTGTAATTAAATAAATAACTACACTAAAAGGAAGTATAGGAGGCCATTTGACTTTTCCTAGACCTAGGAAACATTGAGGACTATGACAGCTAGTGATAGTCTCCAACCATTTTTGAATAGATTTTAGTATTTTGTTCCTCTTAGTGTCTCCTTTCTACTTCTATATATCTCAGTTGATTCTTAAATCTACATTTTTTGGTTTAGGTTGATTATTGTCAATTTGTACCCTTTTAGACTAGTTCTTGAATTGGCCCTACGCAAGCATCCCCCAAAAAATCAAAACATACTAAAAGCCGTGCAGTGCAAAAAAAGATTTTTAGTTGGGACTATTAGTGTCTAGCTCTCATAAAGATTTTTAGTTGGGACTATTAGTTTTTCTCCAATGTGATTGATGGTAGTGGGGTTTGATTCCTAGTTTGTATTCTAGATTTACATGTCATTTGCCTAAATTACAACCATTATGCTAGCCAGTACTAAATAAGGATCAAACTTAAGCATTTCTTAAGAGAGGTGCCACATAGATTTTTTAGTCATGCCCTTAAGTTTCATAGTGAGAAGATTGATGCAATTAGTGAAATTGAGACGTGTGGTACTAAAGGATTCACTATTTTTTCTATTATTATAATTTTGTAATCACTACCTTAGAAGAAAGTTTTTGCAACCTAAAGTTAAGGTCTTCCATCCTATAATCCCTCATTTTACAAACAAACAAAGAAACATTTTAAGAGGAAGACTATATTTGTATTCTAAAATTGGTTCTTAAAAATGGATTTTTCTAAAAAAATTAATCTAGAATGTTGAACTCACTCCTTGTTCTTTTAACTATTAAATGAAGTCTCTTTCAACCTTTCCTCTGTGTTATTTTAAGCAAGCTATGTGCTCAGTCAAAAATAAACTTTAGATGTTGACTTGTGGGATTTCAAAGAGAGGGGGATTGAATATGAAGAAAATTAAAATAAAGGAAATAGTGGAATATTTGGTTGATGGCAACTAGGGCACATCGGATATTTAGACTAAATGAGTTTTTTCACAATTAATTAATGTTATTGCAAGCCATCCACTTATGATTGGTTCTTCTCTCTAGAATCCATTGGTTACTTTTGGTTTCAATCATCTAGAATCCCCCTTGTCTTTAGTCATTTGTGTCATTCTTTTTGCCATATCTGAATTTGTTATCTTTGGATTTTGTGATGTTTGTTTTAAGATTGCTTCTTATGAGACTCATTCTATTTACCTCCATTACTTCTATGTAATAAGTTGAGAGCCTTGTAACACATTTACCGTAACCAAAAGTACAATGAAATATTTATTATTATTATATGTTCTTCATTGTTACTCTATATTAATTTATTATGTAAAAATTTTATTCCATTTGAAGCCTACCTTTACCTTCGAGTCATAAATGATATATAATCTTTTATTAAAAACTAATGGCATAACAATAATAAATTTTTTGTGGTAACATATTGCATGTAGTATATTTAGTATCTTTAAATTTTAATACTTTTCTTGGAACATATTGAATGGGAATTATGTAGAAACATATAAAATAATTTTGTTATAACATTTTTTTACTGGGAAACTATTTGGGACACATTTTCAGTCCTAGTCAAATACATTTTGTACTAGAATAGAGTAGTCCCGAAAATATATGCCCCAAATTAATACAATAATCTTCCTGTGATATACCTAATCAAATCCAGTCTTGATACCTAAAAAATATCAGAGTAGTTTTGTTGATATGTTGACCCTCCTCACCTAAAGGGTTTCCCTAACTATCATTGGCAATTCTCATTGTAGAGAATACAAGGATGCAGAAGACGGGTGGACTATTCCAGACCCTACGCCAAACCCCACTGAAAGATGGGGAAAAAACTATGACCGAGACCCTAGTCCTTCAGCTTGTACTGCATTAGCTGCCTATGGGGTTCTCTATGTTTTGGATCATGTCCAAGTATTTGTGGTTAGCATTCTCATGGCTGAGCCCATTTGAGACATTTGCGGACAAACTTTGATTTCTCGATTATTGTTCTTGTATTCTTAACTTAATATTAATGGTAATCTATTTCATAAAAAATAACTAAAATCATTATCTTGTTGTCTCTTTTTCTAACAAATGAGTTTCTATTCTCAATATTAATTTTTGTAATTGTGAACCTTTCACTTGTGGTTGGTATTTCCTTGGAAAAAAGGTAAAACTGCTCATCTTGGTCTTGCTTCTCTCTAGACACCATTTATTACTTTTAGTTTCAATCATCTTGAATCCCTCTTGTCTTTAATCATCTTTGTTGTTTTTTGTCTTATCTAAATTTGTTCTCTTTTTCTTTTGTTTTGTTCATTTCAAGCTTGGTTCTTGTGAGACTCATTCTATTCACCTTCATTAGTACTGATAAGTTGAAGCCTTTGTAACATATTTACCTTAACGAAAAATATTATGAAATAAAATAATTCTTTATTTTTAATTCTTGATTGTTATTGTATACTAGTTTCTTAGGTAAAAAAGTTATTCCTTTTAAAACCCACCTTTACCCTCTAGACATAAATGATAGAAAACATTCCATTAAAAACCTAATATCCCAACAATAATAGAAGTTGTTGTAGTAACATATAGCATGGAGTAAATTTATCATCTTTAAATTTTAATACTTTGAGTAAATTTATCATCTTTAAATTTTAATACTTTTGTAGGAACACATTGACGGAGGATTATGTAGAAACATACGAAATAGTTTTATTATAAAATTTTTTACTCGGAAACCATTTGGGACACATTTTTAGTCCTAGTCAAATACATTCTGCACTATAACAGAACAGTCAGGATGAATATGTTCCAAAATACAATAATAATCTTGCTTTGATATACCCAATCAGATCCAGCCTTGATACCTGAGAAACGTTAGAATAGTTTTGTTCATATATAGTTTTTGAAGATTTATTTCCATTGAAAACACAAACACCCTCATATCTCTCTATGCAGCAAAATAAAACAATACAAGGTAAAGCAGTTACCGTAGTTTGATAGAACTTACATAAAGTTTTGCAGCAGATACAGAGGATCCAATACTAATAGTAAAGCGAACCTATAACAAGCAAAACCAAAATCTATGGGTCATACATATTTAATTGTACATGTATCAAATAATTTAACTACTAGCTGTACAATTTAACTAACCTTCCCACCAATTCCCTCTAGTTGTACAATCAAGGTCAAATGGATCAATGGCCTTTTCGAGCTTCTTTACTGGCACTTTCAACTATAGATCAATTAATTAATAACTATGGTAGAATGGTGTACATGTAAAAGTTTTGTTAAAGTAAACTGAGATTTTACCTCAATTTTGTCATCTTTACATCCATAATATGAAGAAGAGGCGATGAAGCAATCGTTATGTAATGTGTCAGGCCTGAGTATCTGGCTTTCTTTCTCTTCTGCGTTGTTTACACGTTAGCCAAACAAAATACGACGTACTTTAGAATAAAGTAAATCTATTTTTTACAATAATATTTAGATCTAGAATGGACAGGACCAGTAGTGTATTAGCATAATGTCCAAGCAATTGATATGTAGTGGTTGTACCCATATATCTCAATTCAAAGTGGGTGTTCCAAGTGTTGCTTTGTGGTTGGAAGCTTTTAAGACATTAAAAAATTTCAAGTATGTTTTGTTTTATGTGTGCCTTTTTACTACTGTTAGTTATCAATATGTACAATGCCAAATGAAAATAAGAAAATTATTTAGATTGACATGACCCAAGGGACACACCTTCTGGTATCATGTGGGTGCAGTAATCTCTGGGTAATATTTATTTGCTGTGGTCAATATATATTTGGTAAAAGTGATGGTACGTTTAAATATTTTGACATAGATTATACAGGATAAAGCCTGGATTGTGTCTTGGGTGACATCTAACAACAATAGACTCTTTCATTGACTATTAGCCCAAAAAAAAAAATTTCAATATAGATTTGTAATCCCTTATTCAATAGTAAAAGCCAACCCATTAAGTATATAAAATCTCCATAAAAGAAGTAATAGCCCAAACATGATTAAATTATTACTAAAACATAATTGAAACAGAATAATAGCAAAAAATTCTGATGCACAATTTCAGCTAATACTTTCCTGCGAACGTATACTGTAAACCATACGTTCACAGCAAATTACAAGAAATTTTTGGATTGTACTTAAGTGGCGCTAAACTCTTCTGACCATATCGGATGAGATCTGGCCATTATCTTAGAAAAGAAGAGCAAAGAGCCAAAGTATAATACAGCGTTTTTTGTTGTCTAGCCATGAGATCTCACAGTAAAATCAAAGAATGAAAGCAATAAAATATGTATGATGGTAGATTCATAAACTAGAGGAAAACCATTTAATGAAATGCCTAGACTACCTTTCACACCATTAGAAGTACTTCCAGCTTCTTGTTCTTTACCATGGAACAGTCTATTTCGTCCTAAACGACCATCTGATGTTGAATAAACCCTACCCTGAAAATGCAAAGAAATCAATAGCTAAGATAGAATCCATGAAAAAAGGAACAGCTGTTAAAGAACAATTTGAGTTCCTTGACTCATTCATTTTCTGTTCCTGGAATCCAAAATGAAAACAGATAAAATAAGATATACAGATGCATTTTGAAGAAAGTGTTAAGAAACCATGCATAAGGTATTGCACCATAGGAAAGTATCTGATGTCATGCTGATTATGTTCATTTACTGCATTACTAACAATAACAAAGTTCATCTCAATCTTTAAGTTGTATTAATTAGCTAAAATATATATGTTAATCTCAATCTTTAGGTTGTGTTGATTAACTACATTATGAGCATGACATTATGCAATTCTAAAATGCTAAAAATTGTTTTATATGGCGGAATATCTCCTCCAACCGGCCACTGCTCTTAATGGGTGTTTAGGTATCAAAAGGGACACAAATACTTCATATACAAGTGTGGTAATGCAATCATTTAACAGTTAGATAACATTTGGCTTAGCTAAGAGTCTATACTTCAAAATGATCCCTACATTAAGAATGATAGACCCTTGAATTATTGGAAAGTATAATGTTTCCTAATGCAATCTTTTAGTAGGTATATATGGTTTGGCTTAGCTAAAAGCATATAATGCAAAATGATCCCTACATTCAGGATGATAGAACTTTGGATGATTGCGAAGTACAATGTTGTGTAATGCAATCTTTTAGTAGCTAGATGAGATTTGGCTTCGCTTGGAATACGTAGTGAAAAAAGATCCCTACATTAAGAATGATAGAACTTTGAAGGATTGGAAAGTATAACAGCTAATGCGAATGTGGATGTATGAATGGAAATAATTAACCATTTATAGTACACGAGATCTCTAACAAGTCTAGTGAATAGTCTCACTAACCAGACAATCATTAGACCAGATGAAGAAGAAGCAAATCAACACAACTTATACCTCTCTGATCTCAGGAGTAGAACTGCTCCAGCAAGTCACTGGCTGTAAACCACCATTGCATCCTTTTAGAATGCACTGGCAAATAGAACAAGAGCTCCTGTCATGTATTTCATCCAGGAAACTCTTACTCTTTACTTTTTCGTTGTTTCCCATGGCAATAATCAAAACTTAAGAACCTAGATACTTATGATAGAAAATGCAGTACAATTTTCAGCCTTTCGGAATGGCAAGAACAACATGAATTGCCAGATAAAATGAAAAATTACATTACACAGATGATTGCAAAGAAGTGGAGATAGATAGTTATAGAGAGATACTGAGATAGAATGAAAGACAAGTGGAGATGATGAGAAATTAGTAAACCTAGAGAAGACTGCACAAGGGTGGAGGAATCATTAGCCATATCTGGAATAAAGGGGAGAAATCATATCTAAAAATGATCTTCATAACAAACAGACATTTCACAAATATTCCAACATAAGATATATAGAGATGCCAAGAAACTTCTCAACCCTAATGGCTTGTGCAAAAATATTCCAAACAGATATAACATATAGAAACACTACATGTCGTATATATAGATGAAATGCAGGGTTTGTGCTTAGTTTAATCGGACATTAGAACCATGGATTACAGAATAATTTATCCTATTACAAGGAATAAATTCTTCTTTTTATATGTGGGTTCTAGTGGGTGTCGTCAGATCCTTACCCAAATCCAAGCACTTCAGTGCCTTTTCCTAAAAAGAGCTCAATGGCTGTCTTCCAGCACATCTGTCGCATCCTTTTTCGATTGGTTTATATTATAATCCTCATGATTCCAATGTTTTACCTCCTGATTTTAATATTGATGACCTGTTACTTCTCTCATTATCAGTAAAATAATCACAAACAGTACTATTCCCAACATTGTAGATGACAATATAGCTTATTCTTTATATTTAAAAAATTCTTCTCTCCTTTTCTCCAGCAATGCAAATAATGGTGCTCATGATTATAAGAAACCTATAACATGACAACATAACAGTGATTCTACTTGTACCACTAGTCATCTCAGTCTCATCTCTTGTAATAACATCTACATTATTGAGTATTCTTATTCTTAATATCTATAGGGAATCACCACTGCGAATGACAGGAAAACATAACTAAAGGAGTCTGAACCTCAGGTTTGAGTCAGTTCATTGCTTGTTTACATTTCTTTATGCCCAAAAGAAGTAGTTTTATCCATTTCCTATGCCAATTGTGTAGGATAAATTAGAGGTTTTCATGATGTCCAATCTGCATGGGAATTAGAGGATGGGGATAAGATTTATATTAAAATAGCATTAATACTGTCTTATGTCTTTTACGAAAAAGTAAAGGGTAAAACAAATAAACTAGTGCACCACCACTTAGATAGATAATGGACCTCCATCGCATCAATATCATCATTTCAACCCATAAGTGACCTGTCAATTCACTTCTCCATGAATAATCTACATTTGTAAGGATCCTAAAGGCCAAATTAGTCTTTGGTTTAAATCCTCTAGGATGTGCTCATTAGAGTTTAAACCACTTAAAACGGTCCGTTGGACAAAAAGTAGCAGTTGACAATGTTATGATATTAGTTAATGGCTTAGAAGTAATATGATTAGTTAATTTTCAATTTGCATTACTGAATTTAGAGAAAACAGATCAAAATAATTCACTTGACCACTAATGGAGGACAATATGCAAAATTCAAAGTTTAAATTTATTTAACAAATAATACACATTCTAATCGTTATTAATTTGTTTAGTTTATCTATTTGGAGATTTTATTTTAACTTTTAACTTTATGCATACTGATTAATATTTTGTACTATGCATTAGTTTTACCTTTTATAATTAGAAATGATTCAATTAATGCATTTTATGTATAGGATATATTAATAGAAATGATGTTTAATTGGTTTCAAATTAATTTTTCTATCTAGCATTTTAGCTCACATTTATATCTATAGACCTAAATTTTATTTGTAGAGATGATCTTCATAATAATTTACTTGGAAACTCTTTGTTATGACATAGATAACTTATGTATACAAAATAGTGACTCTCATAGATAACACTTACAAGTTTGTAAGAAATGAATTAGTCTCATTTAGCTATTGAGACGACGAGTAGAGAATTATGATTATGAAAATAGGTAGATGTGCAATGATGCTTCTGTTAGAACATGAAGTTGATGCTACCCATAGTGTTGTCATTAGTGCTTGTCATTGATGTCAATATATCCTATGCATATTCATCTTTTGATTGATGTGTATTTATTGGTGGAATTAAATATTCCTAATTACACTTTACTTAAGCTTACTTAGGATAATGCGTTGCATAGTAGTTTTTGTATGCACCCTAAAATGGTCGCCTAGACTATGGGCCCCCATTTATCAATTTATCAATTTATCAAATTCCTGAATCAGTGTTTTGCAACATTTTCAATTCAAATCAATTTCCTTGATCAAATTGTAATTAATTCAATTATTTTAATATTTCTTAAGGTTTGATTATTTTTATTTAATTTAATCTCCCTTTTAATTGAATAAAATTCATCTTATTTAATTAAATTAAATTCCTCCCATTTAATTAAATAAAATTCTTCTAATTTATAAAACTGCGGGGGATTAATGATGGTGACCCATCTTTTTTTTATAGTTCCATCCCAATTTGAAAAGCTTCCTTCTTCAAATGAAGATTTTTTGATGTGTGAATTAATGGTTTCCACTATACTGACCTCAACTTTCTTTAGAAGCTCTACTACCTGGAACTCTTTGTTTTTAAATATTCTTTTGTTTCTTTCCTTCCATATTTCCCAGGTAAGAATAGAAGGGCTGATATTCCATAATTTACTGTAAATACCTTTTTGATGGAACTGATAAGAATCAATTGCAAATGGTGTCCCCCACCAGCGGGATGGGTTAAACTCAACTTTGATGGGGCTTCCCGAGGTAACCCTGGCCCTGCAGGCATTGGCTGTATTATCAATAACAAAAAGGGAAACTGGATTGTCAAGAGGGCCAAAGCTTTATGCCCCACCACCAATAACTTAGCTGAGTTAGAAGCCCTACAAGAAGGAATTCAACTTTGCATCAAACTAGGTTTCCCCAAAGTCATCATTGAAGGGGACTCGCAGATAGTTATCAATGCCCTTAGAAATAGATCTACACCTAATTGGGTTTTAAATTCCAGGCTAGAAGAAGTCATTAGTGTCCTAGACCAACTTCAAGAATATCAGTTAAAACATATTTTCAGAGAAGGCAATTCTAAGGTAGATTTTTTAGCTAATAAAGGGGCAGATGGATCAAATAGCCTTTTAATAAATGAACATTTAAACAATAATAAAATCTAAAAGCACATTTTAATAACCAAACTTCACAAAATTTTCTAAAAATTACTA